>SHCU01000813.1:28282-40372 GCA_004307685.1 Ceratina australensis | reverse complement strand
GAAAATTTCCATATTTTTTCGTTTATTTTTATACAAGGCTTGATGCAACCTTAAACGTATAACAGTGATTGATACCGGCTGCAGTAACCTAGGCCGCGCCGTATGGTGTCGCGGAAGGAACAAGGGGAGAAAAAGTCACAAGTTGCCCTTGGTGATATTGCAATAGCGCATCGCTATCATGCGAGGACAAATTGCAGCGGCACACGGGAATACGGGAAAGGGAAGAAGGCGCGTGCAGGATATTACTCGCCGCGTTCAGAGATCCGTTGCGCGAATAAATCGCGCACACGCGTCACAAGTTCTTGATGCGCCCCCCCGCCCCCACGCGCGAAATCTGTTTCATATCGAACGCTATTACGCGAGTTCTTGCCGTGTTTAGTCCTGTAAAAAAATATCGGAGGGACATCAGAGTAGGCTCGACTGTTAACCCTTTACACTCCGAATTATATTTCAATTTTATTAGCAGCAGCTTCCATCTGAAGTTTATTATCATTATTACGATTATATAAATTTTATGTGATTAATGATATATTCAAACTGTTGAATTTTATGAAGATAAAATAAGCAAAAATAAATCTACGGACTAAAATAAATCAATCATTCCCTTAAGTGAGGGTTTATCCCTTGTTTAAGTTTAACCGATGGGCCTCAAGTCCCATCGCGGACCTTAACATCTGGGTGCAATAAATGCTTTGCAGGCCCAGGCAGTTACGTTCCATTGTATCTGCAAGAGTTAAGGATTTCCCTTTACTTTTTAGTTCAGTCTCGTCCGTAGCGTCGAGGTGAAAAGGTCTTCCTTCCGCGTCTTCTAATAAAGTTTGATTTTTCAACATATTATTTGAACTGAGTAATCACTGCTAATATTTGTAAAACTCAAACTCAAACAATAAAACTCAAACAATAATGATTTCCTTATATGACAATTATTTGATAGATCATACAATTTTTCAATCAATATAAATTATTGTGAAAATTGCGATACTCTGGAGAAGTACTTTCTTCTTAATTGTTGTTTATTATTTTATAACTTCTTTATAAGAACATACAATTAAAACATTATTATAAATGTTCCTTTAAATTAACATAAAATCACATTAAACTTTCCGTAATAAAATACATGACGAAACCTTAGCATATTTGAGAATATTTGTTAAATCAATAATAATAAAAGGCAGTAAGACGGCACAGGGCCGTGACTATGTACGCAGTGGAATATATAGTTCTAACATAAATGCATCAATTTTCTAGTAATTAAATTTGACAACGACAAATTTTATCGGCTTGGACAGGGAAAACTGTCGAGCGCGACTCGACGAAGTAGTTACTGATATAAAGACTGATATCGAATCAAACTCGACATAGGAGTACAAAGGGTTAATTCAGTTAGTTCATTCGCATCAAGCTTACATACCGTAAAATTTTCCTAGCAATTATTTTATCTATACGCGCTAGAAAATTTTTTGAAAAATATTAATGAAATAATAAATTAGATAAATTAAATATTAGGAAATGGGTTCATTTAAATGAATGTTCAGGTTGATATTTTATCGAATAATAATTTCTCTTTATTATTATTCTACGCACGAGAAGAGAGACCCTTTCGTCAAGCCTTCTGCGAGAGAACTGAACTACGTGATGATCAAGAGGGACAGGGTGACTTAACCTCTTAGGCACGGCTGAATTTTGCACGAGGCTCTTTTTCTGTACGACAGAGTTTAACCCAAATTGTGTGTAAACGATAACAGTATTGCACCTATTAGTAATTTACTTGCGTTTCGTTAGGGCTTGACCGACTCTTTATTTAATAAATTTTTTTTACCTAACGGTATGTATGTCTATAGCACAGTCTATGTAAAGTACATATTTTTTATCTTGCAATATCGTAATGTTCGTATGAACAACGAGGTATACGATTAAATGTATATATTTGTCACGCTTCTCACCATTTTTCGTTATATCTTTTATTAAATTAATTATACTACGTATGTTATTAACTATGACAATATGTAATTAAATAATTGAAAATATTCACGTGTACTAATATTAATACATTACATTATATAAGGAGTCGATCAAGCCCTAACGAAACGCAACTAAATTACTAATACGCAATTAGTAGCGTATTCACGCCAGCGCTCGTGCGCTAGCCGGCAGGCGTAAGTCAGGCATAAGGGGCTATCAGGGCCGACTGGGCTATCCGGGCCGACCGGTGACAGTTGGGCTGTGTCGGGCTAGATGGGCCAATGTTCGTGGCGGCGTGGTGGGGAAAGCCCTGTCGGCCCGTAGTAGTAAGGATAAAGCCCTGACGGCCCAGCCCATGCAGAATTCTGATTGCAATGTGTGACGGACAATGCTATTTTCTATGCGAGTACATTGGAATGAAGTTCTTGATGATTAAATTATAATTTTTTTTAAAGATATGACACACATTTGAAGAAAAATTATAATTTAGTCATGTGGATACTTTAAGACACTATAGTGGCGCGTCGTTCAGAAAGATGACATCTTTGAGAGCCACTATAGTAGCTCATCGTCCCTAAAAGGTTAAACCTCCTTTCTGTTTATGCGAGACTTTATCGCTTCTTTGTCTCGATCGACAGCCGAATGAGAGGAAGTACACGTGTCAAATAAACGCTGCGCTTCCTTTCATCAGAATAAGCTACATCTCATAGAACAAAGATTCATTTTTATATTTGGCTTGTACACCGAAAACCTAACATTAAATAAGTTTATAACAATAATTCATACATAACATTACAGAATAATGCAAACGAGTTAATTGCGTTGGGATAAGTTCAATGATTAAGGACTCGTTACCATTAATCGTAGAGTCTGTTGTGACAGGATAAGGTGAAGAGAATTCGCGGCGAGCATACATAATACATGACAAGAAAGCGTGAAGTAAAAGGGGAATCGGTAAAGGAAATGGTCGGGACGCTGGTTAGGGAGAGGAATGCGTGGCGACCCCGTAAAGAAGCAGGACTGCTGTTTGCATCTCGTTGCATTGTTGGACCCGCCATTAGTGTTACCATTCCGAGAGCAGTAAGCAGTACGTGGTAAGCACTCGACACGTCGTCGTCGCGTCGCGGAAATACACAAACGCGGGGCAACCATCCGGCAACCCCATCCGAAGACGCCACTTCGCCCCACCGGCCATTCTCTCCCTTCTACCACCACATCTCTCTCTCTCTCTCTCGGTCCCAGTCATTGTTGAGCGTGCATAAGCGGCAATTATGCAAAGCAAGGGGCTTCCATAAGCGTCACTACTACTGTCGATTAAACGGGAGCGTGTCGGGTGGAAAGATCGTTCCACGGGCTACCGTGATTTCGGAGCGCGATCGAGAGCTCAATTTGCGTAGACGCTTTAAATCCTCCCGATTTGCATCGGGGCGAGAAATCTTTTTTTGCCCGTTCGGTTCCTTCCTCTCTTCTTTTTTTTTTTCACGAACGATTCCGTGCCTCATTTGTATTCGGCAGCGACGAGCGCGTAATGTTCTGTAATTGAAGCGGCGAACAGCTCGCGAAGAAAATTAATTGAACGTACAGTGTACGCGTATTCGGACCGTGCCGGCAACGATATACACGTACCTACGCGGAAACGGTATCCGTCGCAGGGGACGCGGGATATTGATTAAATTTTTATATTGTAATAAATGAACCTGCAGTACGCCTACGTATTGTACGTGTACGTACGCGCCGTGTATACGCGCGCGTGTATTCCGATTCGCGTTCGACATCTAACTAATAAAAATGCGCGGACTGGCCTGTAGGCGTCGAGTGTTAGCTCCCACCCGGAAATTAACAGGAACAGCAATCTCGAATATGTACGGGATAATATAACGCGTGCTTGATTAAAATTTCGTAATCTATTTTTCTGCGAAATTATAACCCTCCGCGCTTTGCGCTTGTAAACACCGACGGGACAGGGGAGGCAGGGTTAGCGAGATACGTAGCCGTGTTGCGCGCATAACCAGCGCGCGGAGAATTTCAAATTAGATTCCCCCGTAAATAAGATCTCGCGCTGAGAAAATTTATTCCGCCGTTTCTACATATTCCGTTGAACTGTTTACTCTTTTTTTTTCTCTATACAAAATTACTGCGCGGCACGAGATTGTTCAATTATTTTAGTTATTTGCGAATCACGTTCCGCCGTGCTGGGCTTGAAAACCGGGGGAAAAGCTCTCGGAATCAGTCGCCGAGTTAATATTTCCGAACGAACGTGACGTACTTCATTTTTGCGCGTTAGCGAAATGCTGGTGAATGCTTTCCTAATATAGAAGTTATTTAATCTGATCTCTGATAGTCACGAGATCAGGCATGAATATAATATTGGAGATAATTATGAACGGTCCCATTCAGCGGCGGAAATAAGCTTCTTTCAGGCGGAACTTTCTGACTGGATCGTAACGTGGAGGGGAGGCACAATACGACATTTAGGGATAAAAGCGGCGAAATCGGATACCGCGATCGGAGCCGGTCTATTCGTAATTAGAAAATTAATACCGAAGTGTCGATAATTAATTCTTTCTGCATTGGCTCCGAATATGCTGGGAATACGCGAGAGTTAATAATATTTCGCCGTGGGTAGTTCCTCAAGCAGATGCAGACGAGTCTTTCGTTGAATTTTAATTGGTTAATTAATTAGGGACGGGAGAAGCCGCGCATCTCGTCGGGGTAAATAAACGAACGATCCTCGGGTTGGAAATTGCCTCGCGTTCCTTACGATAAACAAATAGAGCTCGTTGCTGAATTAACGCCGGACATTTTTCCATACCCTCGAGAACGTGGCAGCGCGTTCGGATGAATTCCGGGGGCGCGTGAGATTCGTTAAAATTAGGGAATACCGGCTGGGATACGGCTGATCATTTTCAACGTAATATTTTTCAACCGATATTTCGTTTGTTTGAAAATTTACACGCTCGCTCTAGTTCGGGCGAAACTTTTTCAAACTTTGTAAAAAACAAGGTGATTCTTCCCCGGAGGGCCGAGGGAAAGGAGACCCATTAAAACTTCTTGGAAGTGTAACAAACGTTCCGGCTAATTAGGTGTCTTCGCGTATTTCCCTGTTCGTCAGGCGACGCGATATTTTCAGCACGATTTGCACGTGCCGGCAATTAGAACGAACGGGGCATAACAGAACGCATCCATTTCGCCACTCTGTGATCTCCTCGCTCTCTTTTCATCCTGACGCGTCCTTACCGTGGAGGTTAGGTTATAGTATCCCGTTCTTGTAATTTCAGTCGGTTCACGTGCCACCGACTAATTATTTTTCACCGTGTATTCACCGGCTTAATGAAAACGTGAAACGTGCGGGCTACGTGCCAATCGCCTTAATTTCACTGAATTTAAGCCTCGATAGCGAGCAGACAGAAAATAAGTAATCACTGAAATTATGCGGTCTCAGCTCGCTACTTAAACTCCTGGAAGATCTCTTGTCTTCGTTTCGTTATTTCGCAAAATGTTCCTCTCTCAACGCTGCATGTGAATCTAAATTGCGATTGCACCCTGGACAAAATTCTGTCATCGGGAATAACGGTTGCGTCACGCGGGAAGGCAGGGAGTAACGAGCACGCGTCACGGAAGAGCAATTAGCAAGTACAGGCGCGTTCGTCGCGTTATTAGTTTTTGTAAAGCGAGCGCTAATAAACTAGAGACCACGTACAGAAATCGTAACACGGAATTGTTAACTGGATACCTGATTTTCGGTGGGTGAGAGTATAAGTACGAGTCGCTCGAATAAAAATTGTTCGAATTAAATGAAGAACTTAAGAATTGTTTTGAAATTATTAGTTCAAGACAAGATATTTCATTTGATGATAACGTACATTTAATCAGAATTTTATCTGGGACTCGAGGGAAACCTAATAGGCAAGGACCAGCTAGGGCACAATCCTCTACCTTGCTGAAGGGCGATCCTTCCTCAGCGGCCGCTTATCCTCTATACGTGCTTATCTGATTACCAAGGATCTGATCTCACAGTAACCGATGCCGCGTTGGATCAATTAATCCAATCTGTGTCCTAATGGGGAAAATCGACACGATATAGACGGTTACCCGTATCATCTATCCGTGTATTATACCAAACATACTAATGTGGGGCTTTATTAAACGAATTAATCCAAGGCTTAATAAAATTATGTTCATTATCTTTTTATGAAATATAATTTCAATGCACGAATTGATAGACACGTTAATAGATGACAACACATTATGAAGCGAACGCGCGTTTCAAAGGAACTGTCTGAGGCAGTGTTAAAAAGGGACAGACTTGCGAGAAGGTACACAGAGACAGCGTAACGGTGGCGGATCAACTCCCTCAATTATTGACTTTGATGCTGCAGGTGTATTTGATACAGCCCAAAGGGTTTCTGTACACGTGTTTCAGGAACGTTTAGGGTAATTGGTCGGGTAATACAGCGCTACCCAAGCCTTCCTCGTGAATGAAACCGACTTCCACCGGTACCATCTTAATCGTCAAGGATAGCTACCACAGTACTAATTGTACGCGGAACTCGGTTCGGTTTCACGTTTCACGTCATTAGCGATGAAAATTTCCTATAATACGATAATTCAGTTGAATACATGAAATACGAAAGAATTAAATAATTAATATGAAATAAAGATTTATGAGATATCCCCGAATAGAAATTTGACCAGTAAGTGACCAGTAAATAACCATTTTTTACTGGCCACTGGTCAGAAATTGGCCAGTTTTACTGGCCAGTTAATGGCCAAAAGGTAAACAATTTTTAGCCAAAAGATGGTTATGAAACTGGCTAGTTCTTGGACAGTAAAATTAGCCAGTTTCTGGCCAGTACAAACTGGTCGGTTTCTGACCAGTAAAATCTGTCAATTTCCTGACTAAACAAATCGGATTTTTTTAGTTTTTGATGAAATTTAAAAATGAATGAATCGAGCTGATTACATACATATTTAAAACGAATAATGATATTCAAATGAAGCAATAAAAATGAAAAAATATTTCTGTTACTGAGTGGATTTGAACCGTTGAACCTTGAGGAATTCGACGTTACATCAATTTCATATAGCTACAGTAGATGGTTGACCATTTTTTCATAGCCAGTGAATGGCTAGTATTTGGCTATAATTTTATAGCCAGTGTCTTATGCCCAGTTATCAGTCATTCACTGGCTATAAAATTATGGTCGAAGATTTACGGCAGCGCCATCTATTAACCAAAAATTTGTGGCCATCTACTGGCCAGTAACCAGGTAGAATTTTCTGGTCAGTATTTTAGGCCTAGTAAATGGCCGGTTTCTGGCCAAATAATTCTGACCAGAAATTATTGTCCATTTACTGGCTAAAAAGTGACGATCTCCAAAAATTTTTCTACTCGGGTCGAGGTCTGTTTATTATCGTATGATCAGACGTAATTTCGGCCTTAACCAAATCCTAGAGCAGAAAAGCTTAATCGACTTTAAAACTTGTAATCATGCTTTCAATCTGATGAAGTCAGGCGCTTACCGGAAACGTTACCAGGCAGAGGACTCTGTATCCGAGGCGCGTATCTCGGTGTATTTTGGGTAATTGAGCGGCTAATAGATCGACGAAAGTGCCGGCTCGCTAGGGATCTCTGGTCCGAGGTATTGTACGTGACCGAGCGTCTCTCCGCTTCTGGCGAAGCACTGCAGCTTCCAGGTGAAAACTAGATCTTCCGTCGTCGTTTAAAGCTGACGCCTCGTTTATCCGAACTTCCGCCACGTTCCTTCCTACCTCAAATCTCTTTCATCCGATCGTAGTTTTTCAACTCGGAATCTTCAGGACAAATACCAGAATCTCATTGCCTCCTGTAATCGTTATTTTCTTAACAACGTCCCACTTCTAAAAAAAAATAGCATCGTTGTCTGTTTCGTATTCGACGGATGGTTACGATCTTTCTCACTTATCCTCGTATCTCGTTCGCCCTTTTAAAATTCAAATTAATGCAGCCCTACGCCTTTTAAAATTCTACGTGACGCGCGTTAAAATGTTACTTGAAATATCCGAATGCTTCTTCCAATCATTTTCTGTTCCACCCAGGTAATAACAAACGATTAATCATAATTTTCAATTATACACGGGGGTAAAAAAGTGTTCGACGTTCGGTGTGCATTAGCATAAAATTACGCCCGATTTCTCGGTGACTCCTAACCATGAGCAAACATTCAAAACCAGTTACACAAGGAAAAGGGAAAAACCTGATTTACATTTATATTCATTTTGTTCTAGCAAGTGAATCTGAGGTAGAACTCGTTCGGGAACTCGCAGATTTTTATTCGCAATGTCTACAGATTCTTTTTTTTTTCCCGGATATTTTGACAGACTTGTGAACGGGAGTGTACACACGGGTTTATTCGGCGTTATTTGCCAAAGAGGAAACAGCGAATCATTATTCCCGGGTATACATGGCTGCATACGTATATATCGTTGTTTAATTACACCTGGTCGTCGGTTGATCTTCATGCGTTCCCCTCGCGTTGGAATAAAAATTCGTGTACACATGAAAGGGTCAATTCACCGGCGTGTACGCGATGCGTTTAAATCGATCACCCGGTTACACGTGAAATTCGCGGATATTATGCACGCCCTGGCAGATACAGGAGGGACACACGATGAATTATGTATACTGGCTTGAATAATATAACTGGTAATAACTAGGTATCGATACGCCAAAATTATTGGCTCTATCCCTGAATCACACTTATCGCACTTTCAACGCTAGACCACCGAAACCGATTCAATTCTATACATCTACTTCGAATAATTCCAGAAATGAGCGTCGATTGTAATTAAATATATTACACGTATATTGCAGATAAATTTCAGAGAACATTTACCATCTCATCAGTGGTAAATATATAATTAAAGATGATTATTCGGAGTTAATTGTATGTATAATCAGTTACACGATCAATTATGAACGATATGCGAAGGAATTCCTCGTGTACATGTATCGTGCATATGTGAATTCACGAAATCCTTTCCCTTCGCGAACAATGCAGTCGAATACCATGAAATTAGACGATGCCACGGAGATTCATCGCTGCAATTAATGACAGCTCAATATTGAGATTCCATGAAACCGCAGAATGCTTATCATCAGCAATGTCTCGGCAACCTCAGGCTCGTGTGTCCCCTAATTCCAGCCCAGCTGGAATCCAGATATGACAGTGTCAAATCTTTCCAGTATTTAGAACGGCATTTTACATTTCTTCAATTAAAATTTGCATTGGACTATTATGTCCTTTCTAGATAATATTGTAATTATCAGTGTAACACAGAAGTAGTTACAGGGAATTAGCTACGGAATTGATTAGAACTAAAATGAAGCAGTTCACGTGGTTGTCGAGCACACATAGGTGCAGACTGTTGGTTAGCTGAAAAGTGATCGCGTAAGCACATGTACACTAGGCATGCATGCATAAAGCGACGTGTGTATGCGCCCATTGACTTTCCATGTGTATCGATTATTCAGTTGAGTGTCTCCCGCCTTGAATAATTCATCGACGTTTTGGTTATAAGTTCGGCTCAAGTGGCGTTCATAACCCGTTTACCTTCGCTCCTGCATGTGAGCCTCGAATCTTGTCCCCGGATAAAGAAACTTTTAAAAAGAACATGAGTAGAAGTTTCTTTCAGGGAGTTCAGAGTACAACTTTCAATGAATAAAAATCTTAATAAGATCGTAAAAAGACTTGTCTCAATAATATCAATATTTTTAATAATTATTCATATTACTTAGAACTCGAAATAAATTCGAAACAAAGAGTTCGAAGTGATACCTTGCAGCTAGCAATGGAAATGGATCAAAGTGCACTTAAACGTTAACTTGAACTCTTTCGATTGGGGGCGGCGGAAGCTCCGGTGATCCCTTCCGCGGCGCAGAATAAGTAAAAGCATCTTCCTGTTATCCGAAAGATTCCTCCCAGGGCATCTTCGACGCGCGCCGGTAACGAAAAAGACGGGGGACGGGCTCTTTTTCTTCGGGGTTAGCGAGAATGGCAGGTTCGCGGGAACTTCGTTCAACTAAGAACTCGATGGACAGAGGGCGAACCGGAGGCGCCGCCGGGGGTGTGGGGTTATAGTAGACTTTGCACTTGGAACTTTACGGTTGGCCTGTGCCAGGCGTTTAGTCAATCCTAATGGCACTCTTCGGATTAAAGTTGAAACACCTTCCGGTGAATTAAGAACGCCGTCGTTCGTGAAACTCGCGAGCGATAGCGCGACTAGCGCTGCTCGACGGAGCTTGCCTTGGCTCTTGTCCCTCTTCTTCCTAAGCGACGCGACGGCCGCTGGGAAAAGACAGGCGTCCGGGACGAATTAATCGAAAGGTCTTAGCAGAGGATTCAAGGGCGTCTCGACGCTTGGCACCGGCTAGCCAATTTGCGCTCACCCCCTGTTCCAACCCCACCCGAGAGGGCTTCCAACGATCCTTGCCAGGGGACGACAGCGTTCCGCTGCATAGATTACACGGGTAGATACTGTTATTGTTGGCGATACTCGATACCATTTTCGCCTCTATTAGTTGCTACATTACCGCCGAGATGCTGTTCGAATACATTTCCTGATGGTAATTGGGATGCGCCGCGAGTAGGCTTCCATTGTGTGGATCGACTGAATCGTTGGGGAAAGAAAATCGAGCATCGAGATTTACCATGGCCATTATTCACCCCCCCTAATCGTATTCAGAGATTGACACGCGAAATAAAAATATCAAAATTATATATATTTTCATTTAATTACCCCTCAGAATTTATTACGCTCCTACCCTGTCGCTTATCACATGCGAAGGAACAAGCTGTGAATAATAAATTTCTTTTTTTATACGCGTTCACTGACGCGCAACGCTGCGTGACAGGAGGCGATATTTTAATACTTCTAAACCGCCGTAATCGTCCCACGGAAAAAAAAAAGAATACATAACACAACGCGGTGGACGTTTTATAAAAGTTCCGGGAAATAAGACCGGCAGTCATTGCGTGTGGCCGAGCGTCGAGCGGGATATCTGACTCTCCGCGACTAAAAATCATCGTGATTAATATTACAGCGAGTACACCGCTCGAAGCTTTTCGTTCTTAACACGCTTCCTACGGCGTGATTTGCGACGCGCCGCTGGGAATTAAGAAAACAAGGCGTACGAGTGGCTGTCAGAGATAACTGTACACGAAAAAAGATGTAAGCACATGTAGGCGACTGTCTAAGTTTACTCACGCTTCGTCGTTATTACGTTCTTAATACTCGGTAATATTGAAGACACAATTTGTACGTTGCGATAATACTCTCTACATTGCGGATAATATAATGTTATATTGAACAGTATATAATGTACAAAAATAAAATAATCACTTTTCTTTAAACTAAATTAAACGAAACTTATGTTCTGCGAAGGTGTAATACAGTAATCAGGATTTATCACAACTCCTCCGAGCTCCCTCCGCTCTAAGTACAATACAGGCCAACGATTCCTTCGTATAACATAAATGCCAACGGTTTTCAATCACGACTGGTGATAATTGACGATTAACGGTTACTTAATAATTAACGGCTAACGGTTCAAGGCCAACGATTTTAGGCTAACGACTGAAGGCTAACGACTCATCATTCCTTCTATCGGCGCTCTACTTATATACTCTTATTATGGGAATATAATTAGACTTATGTATATACTTATGCAGACTATTTATTATATTAACTCTTATATCTATGTATAAAGAAAACCCTTAAGCGACCATCACCTTAACGCTATGTTATATTATATATATGTTTTATGGATGAATGAAAAATTAAATTAAACGTTCTCTTATAATCATTGCACGCTCTCACGCCATGTTTACACACAGAAAGTCATGACGCACACACACGTAACAGCCCTCTATACTTTAAGTGAAAGAAGGAAATGACTATAACTGAAACTCAACATAATTGAAACTCAACATATACTATTTTCCTCTGTCACCCCTTATCCCTTCCGCAATCAGGTAGATCGACGCCTGAGCATTACGCACAACTCAGTATTAACTATTCAACTACTAACTATTGGAAATCGGTTATGGAATTAAGACGCGTAAGAAATATTTTGTGGAAACTTGATTT
>SHCU01000813.1:9377-21601 GCA_004307685.1 Ceratina australensis | reverse complement strand
TAGATTATTACATATTTAACCGTATTGCAGACTACTTAGGATGTACTTAAAATCTACTTGTATTGTCTAACGGTTTGAACCTTTTTAATCGGCGTAAATCGTGTTCTTCGTTAAGCAGTTCATTAGCTAAGGTACTGGGGTGGAATTGGAGTTTTTCGGAGTACTTAGCAGTAGAGTTTTTAACAACTGATTTGACGGAGGCTATTTTGAGATCCTTAGAAATGTTTTTGTTGGTGATATACCATGGAGAGTTTGTTATAGTGCGAAGTGTCTTCGATTGAAATCTTTCAAGAAATTCAACGTTAGAGTTGGCAGACGAGCCCCAGAGTTGGATACCATAGGTCCAGATGGGTTTCAAAATACTTTTGTACATTGTAACTTTACTTATGAGAGAAGGTATAAAAGTTCTATAGAAACGTTCGACTGTAACTCGCGTGTGGAAGGGGTAAAGACGTTGGAGAACCAGATAGCTCAGATAGGCTCGCGATGGAACAATATCAGCCGGCGGGTACGTAAGACTCGAATGGTGGCCACCGTTGGCTCGGAATGAGGTTGACCTTGGCATTCTCGTACACAGATAATAGTGGTACCTAGTTGGTGGCTGCGTATGCTCCCCGTCTTTTCGATGTCGTACCCTCATTTCGCTTCTTGCGCCTCGCTCACCCCGTCGCGGTTGCCAACGTCGGTGCAGTTCGTACCAAGAAACGGAATTGTAAATCGAAATGGCCACAGGCTCGACTCTCTCTCGCTCTCTCTCTTTCTCTCTCGCTTCTGCTTCGAGTTTTCCCAATGCGGCGAGAGGAGAGCTGGCCACGCACGCGATCCTCAGCGGCGTCGCGAACGCCGCATCCGTTGAAAGAAGATAGGGGGAGGATTTGATCGACGATGGACGATTCCCGCGAACGTAAGAAGCTCTGCAGGTCCGACCGTCCTGTCACGAACGACGCTCCGAGAAATGACTAACAGCGCGGCTTTAATTCTCTTATTCCGTCTGGAATCTCTCGCCGCGCCGGGTGATGGGCTCGGGGAAAACGCGAAGGATTGAGACGCGAAGTCGTTGAACGCTGAGGAGGCATGAATTTTCGAGCCAATTATAATCCTTCCGAGCTGCGGAGTCTCTTCAGCGGGAACACTTGCAAAAACCGTTTCGCGAAAAGCTGCATCCGCTTTAAAACGTGTTAATTCAGTCACTTGAAAATCGTGTCACCCTCTGCCTGTAATATTATCTCGTTATTTAAATTGATTTATCATTCGACGCAGAGACGCGATAATTGATGATCGAAGTTGCCAATGTATCTGTTGGAATAATGTGCTGCAAAAATAAGTCGAATGACGGAACGGAACGGAAGGATACATGTAGTGTCCTGGCTTAGCTTAATGATCCTCAGGTCAGGATTGAAAGTCTGCGATCCTTCACTTGGGAAAGGGTCTATCCAGAGGAAGTGTATATTTTCTAGGTATACTTTTCAAGTGCTTCCAACATGGGTTTTTCACCCGACTTTCTTTTCTGGTCAGTCGAACTCTGGTTTCGTAACAGTGCAGGTCGCCTTTCGCGGTTACCGAATAAATCAAGTTTTCACAAAATATTTCCTACGCGTCTTAATTTCACAACCCATTTCCAACAGTATCAGAAGATTTTTTAGACTCAAGCGTTAAAACACTTTGCTCTTTTTACCACGAATGAAGTTTCCGAGCACTTAAGAGCCGGCTTCAAAAATAACTAGACATTGAATAACGGCGTGTTAACTGTATCCGAGTTGGAAGCCGGTTAAAAATACCGAAACCTCTTGTGGCGAATGTGAGGCTCGGTGAATAGAGATTTAAGGGAGAAGATTAAACGTGCAGGTTTGATAAGGCGTCCCCGCTGTCGAGACCGTTAGGACAAACAGAGCGGAGCGCCGCGACGCGAGTCGCGTGGAGGCGTGCGACTATGCACGGTATGCAGCCTCGAATTTTGTTGTACCTTTTTATTAAAACCCCCGCCTCTCGTTTGGCCCTCGCCGCCGTCGGCCGCGACGAATGAAAAGGCGAACACGACCGCCGGTGACCGGCGACAAAAAGTAACATCCTTATCCTTGCTCGCATACGCAACCTCTGACACGACCTTAAAGATTTACCGAAAGTGAGCTTTAATAAAACAGAGGCCCAACCAGCGGCGCGCATGCCTCTTGCGTTTAAAATACAAATTTTGTACGCGATGCATCAATATTCATAACGCAATTACGTTAAGAATTATCCGATACCTCGTACGGAATTTTTTCTATGAATTTTAAATGGCCGTCACTGATTCCGCTTGAAACAAAAAGCCGGCATTATACGTTGCGCAATGTTTTTAGATAGTGCATAATACTCCAGTTATCGGCGCGGGTTTCTGAACTATTCATTAAACATTCACGCAGATGACAGTGGATGGTAATTTTGGTCGTAGCGAAACGGCTCGAGCGGGGGGACAGGAAATCGTTGACGATTTCTCGTCGGAAACTCCGCTGAATCTTAACGCGTGATCTGCATAAACGATCCCACGGAACGTTATCCTATTCTATTCGCAGTTTAACTATCGGGAAGACACAGATACGCCGGATACGGGTACCATAAATTTGATATCTTCAACGATACTCCGGGTAATTAAATTAAATTATTGAAGGACGTTACGTGCGAATAGCTGCAGTTAATTTCTTCTCGCAATTCTCCTTTTATCTGATAGTTAAGCGAAAAGGAATGAAAGCCTTAAGAGCAGAGATGAACGATTAAAATGTACAATCAGAATTAATAAGAAA
The DNA here is from genome assembly GCA_004307685.1 of Ceratina australensis. Classification (NCBI taxonomy): domain Eukaryota; kingdom Metazoa; phylum Arthropoda; class Insecta; order Hymenoptera; family Apidae; genus Ceratina; species Ceratina australensis. The sequence continues at coordinate 18,824 of SHCU01000813.1, read as the reverse complement.
TTTTTAATTAGATTTTACGTAATACTTAAAGTACTTAAAGATACATCATACATTTTATTGTGGTGTTGTATAATGATTTCAGAAATACTTCTGTCGCATTTGAAATTAATCTTACCATGCATTCGGTTTTATCGGTTATTACTTGATGGCAAGAAATACTTCTAGATAAGAATGATTTATAAGCTGAAGGCGCAGTTGAAGGTTTCCCGAAATTCGGTGAGCACGACCGAGTGGAATCTCTTGTACATTAAATTAGCCGGGGTTGACGATTAACTCAAGATCATTTACGAACTCTGACTACCCGGCTCGCTACCTTTATTGCTTCGTATCCGTCCAGCCCGTTTTCCCTGGTAACTACGGTAATTGAATTTGAGAGCAGCTACAGAGCTGTCCCTACCCCTCCCCAAGTTTTCTCCATATGTATGTATGTACATACGCGCATATCCATCGCCAGAAAAACTTGACAACTCGAGCAACGAAACTCTGCGAGCTTGTTTCGTGGATTTGAAAATCCTGAAAGTAAATACAATTACGCAACATTCTCATATTTCAGTCTCTCCTTTTTAAAATTAATGATTGTTTGCTATGCATAAAGGAGGAAGATTGAATCTCTGTTTTTCCTCTTTTCTCATTTATTTTACCTGTTTAAACGGATACCGCACTGTTTACACGGGAAACCATTTGCATTTTTATTAGCTCCTCTATTATCAGCCAATCGATCAGCCCTTCGTATCGATCCGTAAAACTAGTGGCCGCGTGTACAACGCAAAATTCCTCTATACCAAAAATCGTTCGAGATCGTATAAAAATGTATCGATTCGACTTTCTGTTGAAACATATTCTTCAAAAAATCTGTAACACGCGGTATCTCATTTGAAACTGTTCACCGTTGCGTTAAAAAACAACAGACGTAAAACACAGCACGTGACAATAAGATTTTTTGAATAACGATTATCTAACGGAAACGTTAACGAGTTATAAATAGCTTTTAGAAAGTTTCATTGAAGAAAAATTGGCTCGAGTGACGGCGACTAAAATACCCATTGAAAAGTAGGCGCACCAATAAAAGGAGCTCTCCCACATCTACTCCACGCTTCGTACATTCAATTTCTCTCATTCACAAACGCATTCATAACGCCAATTGCAAAGTGCTGCTAAATGCAGTATCATCTGCTTTCTACTTCCAACTCGAATATATTTATATTAACTTCAATCTTTCCCACCGCGGTTAAAATGAAATTAAGCGAGAAACTTATGCATCCCGTGCCTACACCCACAGTAGAAGTCACATAACCTCAAACTAACAAACGAAATAAAGCGTATTCAATGATTAGCAAGAATCATCGGCATCGATGCGAAGCGTGTCCTCAACGCTGGAATTAGAGTTGAAAAATCGGCACGCTCCCTCGAGGTCGAGGGGCTCGCGCGAGAGGAAGTACGAAAGGGAGGAAGAACAATGCCGGAGACGGCCGGGGCCTTAGCCTTGTTCGCGGGCCGCGCGTCGATCGATCCTCGTCGATGACGTCGCGCGCGGATGTCGTGCACGAAAGCATCAAGAGTAACGTTCGTTCGTGGGGCCCGGACACGAGCCCCGGCGGATCGTGCCGGCCGGTCGGCGGGAGGTCAAAGAACGCGAATCGCAAACTCATGGCGATCTCGCGCGCAGCCTGCGTCTCTCTCTCTCTCTCTCTCTCGGTTAACGTGGAACTCTCTTCATCGGGAAGGCTCTTGGGCCGCGGCTGCCGGACGAGGATAACGGCAGCGTTCGAGCGGCGAACAGAGACGGGGATACCCCGGTATTCGCCAGCTGCCGTTGAACGTGTTCAATGCCGCGGTTGGAGCAAGAAAGCGGTCGGAGAGAAGAGGTCGGTCGGTCGGTCGGGACGGCAATGCTGGCGGTTGCGATGGCTATGGTGGGGGGGATCGTAGCCGTGTGGGCCGCCGGTGCTACTCCCGCTTCTTCGTGTTCCTCTTTCGACTTCAGTCTCTCTCTATACGTTACCGGGAGGTATTACCATCGCTGGGGCCGCTGGCATGCTCTAGGCGGCTCGCCTCGCTCGAGTCGGAGCACCACCTGGATCGGGCACCGTCAGGTAGGACCCAAAACGCTCTGTGCGACGATACGAACCGCGAGGGAGGGGCAGAAAAATCCGGGCTCTCCGCTGGCAGCCCTTCCACGGTTGACAGTAGAGTGGAAGGCACGCGAAGCCTTCCGCCGCCTCGTGAATCGCTGCGACGACGACGACGACGTGGGACCTATACGCGGATCCCTGACACCGCGCTCCCGTGGCACATGGAAACAATTTTACCTCCTCCCCGAGACGATTCAGAAAACGAAGCCGAATCGTCGCTGTCCGCGTTTAATGGAGTTCCCGAGTGAAATCGTCGTGTCGCAACCCACTTGCCACGGAGAGGATTGTACCAGCGTACGGAATGTCGTCGCGTTAAGATCGTCTTTCTGCTCGTAAATCTAACCGCATTCGCATCGGCGGTCTAACGGAGTCGCATCCGGCTGTGTTCGGGGGCAAAACGAGAAAATGTGCGAAGCTGGCTACAGGGAACTCGAGCTTACACCGGATTCGGATCGTTGATAAAGAGAAACGACGACGCCGCGTGATACGTAGTACGTACCTGGCGCGAATCGTTGCGAATATTATTCGACGCAACAGGTACCATTTATCGGTATCGTTCCGGGGCTGCTCCGGGAACCGGGCAATCCTTTCGGCTAATCCGTTTGGTCAGCTGCGAGGGTAGAACGGGAGCGTAACAGGAGTCGGAGGTAGGGGAAGAAGAGTGCGGGCGAACGTTTAACGCGCGCTAGTGGTAGACAGGAGTATGGTTGACAGTCGTCGAGGACGAAGCGAAAGGCAGCTTCGAACTCGTTAACCGGTTTCCACGGATCGGCATGCAGAACGACACTCGGTGAAGACTACGTACGCCACGAACCGAACCGGGGCCCTGGATGTTCCGTGCGTGTCCCACGCGTAAAGCGATCGGACCGGTCTACCGGATCAGAGACGGATGATCACCTGCCAACGATAGTATACGTTACCGCCGGGTACGAGTCAGTGCCGGATGATAATTATCCGAAACGCCTGTGCCCGACGACCGTGGACACACCGTGAAACGGTTTCACCCGGTGAATATTTATAGCCGGAGGGTATCTACGGAAACGTTCGCGTTTCACGTACGCCGTGGATCCGTTAGGAGACGCGACGCGAAGTAAACGAGAATTGTTGTTTTAACTAATCTCGACGGGGACGAGCGGTGACATCGATGCGGGGGAAGTAACGCGCGTGTCAATCATCGATACGTGCCTCGCCCGCTGTTCGCCGAGGTATTTTTATTCGTGCGTGATTCAGATTCCTACGGAGGTGTTTTCTTGGATACAGAGGAGAGGCGATGTGATCGGCTGGTTCTTCCCGGCAGTGCACGGGGAGGAATGTTGTGTGTGCTCGGGAGTCGACCGCGTTGCCATTACGCGCGGGCTCGACGAGCGAATTTTCCCGAGAGGCGCGCCTGATAAATGAATGAAGGTTTCACTTCGGTGATGTTGGTAGTGTTACAGTCGGTATGCCGGCACGGTACTATGCGAATTAGAAAGTGTGCTAGGTGAGGTGGTATCGTGAACAAGTGGGTGCCGGTTGAATCGGCGATTTTACCGTCGTGGAAAATTCGTGATCAGTGACCTTCGTTAAAGTATGGAACAACGATTACCCTCGGTTAAAAAACGTTTAACTAATGAACCCGACAATATCCAGCTGCGAATGAAATTGCTCGTTAGACGGAATGGTTCTACCGTGAGAAGCGTATAGTAGCGGGGAATTTAATATGTTCGATACGTCGAGTGGCGAGGGCAGACGAAGTATAGTCGTGTGATTTGATACGGTGTCGTTTGAGATTTATCGGCAAAAATTGGCAAAATTGTTGGAAATACGCGAGCCGCACGCTTCGGAGCGAGTCGGGGGACGAAGAAGTGCAACGGTCGCCGTGGCATGAGGAGGTTCACACGCAGGCGCAAAACCCTGGCCGCATTCTCTGCGATTATGAGACGCCTTGGTAAAAGCTCGCAGAGCACGACGAGGCCCATCTTCAGGGTACAATATCGCAAACTCGTCGACGAGTACGCGCAACAACAGGATCAGCTGAAGTTCATGCCGGCGTTACCCGATTACATGTCGTACTGCTGTTGCCGATGCGGTCACACTCAAAAACTCAAAGTAAGTCGACAGTTTTCAAGCTGGCTCGCAACGTACACCGCTCGAGCCTTTATCACAATTTCTCCTGAATATAGAAATTATCTCTTGTAAAGTCGCGACAATCGATTTGACACGTTGGAAAATCGTCGGAGAGATTCGGTAATTATAAGTTCGGTAAACGAGGTGCCATTTTGCTACTGGCTCGGGGTTCCAATTAATTTGACAGCGAGCTGAATGGAACGGCAACACCTGCGTGACACTTTATATCCCGCCGAGACACTCGATAGTTGGTATCGTTACCAACTATTCTCCGAAAGGAGCAGCCCGCAGGACCTGCACACGCGAGTCAACTTTCACGCGACGCGACGCAACGATTGCGTCATTAAAATGATCCCGGGCCATCGCGTCAGCTCGTTTATCTTTTATCTCCGGCTTTTTTCTCGTTGCCCCCGTTAACCGTTCGTTCTATGCTCGAAGTGCAAATCATCGGAGAGCATCCTCACCGTATTAACCGAACGCGATTAGGTTGCAGTACCGTAACGTGACCCCGACAGGCCGGTGCATCTGGCAGGTAGAAATTCAAGAAAGCAACTGCCCCATTGTTTCGCTAAAATGGAGCAGGTCGTAAAATATCACCGGCAAAATATGCTGTATTTTTTCTGTACCGTCAATATTTCCAACTGATTATCTTGTATTAAAACGAGACAGGGTTATATTTTCTGTGCCGGTTAGGAAGAGTAATAGGCGATTTTAATGGGAAGAGATTCTCGCGTAGAAGAAACGCAACACTGTGCAGCGCGCAGCGACAGCAACCTGTCACTTCCCATTCTATTTCGTACCCGTTCGACTGGTCGATGTGTTAAATAGCTCCACTATCCGAGTAAGCCCTAAACGAGCCGACTAAGCCGAATATGGTCGCTGGGTGGGAAATCCAAGAAACCATGGATCTGAGAAAGTGTTCTGTGAGAAAGATCGGAATTCCGAGGAAATTGACCAAATAAATATCAGGGTATAAGCCGAGCTAAGAATTTTGTAACTGAGGGATATCTGACGTACTGGGAGGGGAACCGCTAAGCTCTCGAGTTGAAATATACCTGGGAGGGACGCATTAAAGTCAGTCTGGTAAAAAGGCATGATAATTTCTAACGGCCCTCCAAACATTCTGAGCATACCGTCGAAATTATCGAGTAATTCTAATCTCGTTCGACAAGCGTATTATCTAATGACCCGCGATAAATCCCGAGGATCCTCCGACGCGGTTATCTCTCGCAGCTATCGTGGCAAGCGCTATGCCCAGATTCTCAAGATGACGTACTGTATCTCATAAATATAAACTAAAACGATTCCTGCAGTGCTTATCGCCCATTTCGTATTAAATGATATTCGCACGATCACATATTTGGCAAACAATAATTATTAATCGTTGGCAATCGTACAAGACACTTTCCCTGGCGCTTACAGCGCAGTAGATGATAGACTCATTCGCTACGTGCACACATGAGAACGGATAAAAAAAGTTTACGTTGAGATAAAAAAAAAGAGAATCGAAGTAATACCGAGAGTAAAAAGAAAATCGACTGTATAGATATCGGGGAAGTCACAAATCGTTCGAATGCATGCAGAAGCCTTCGAACGCGGCCTAACCTTAGCGATATTACCGGCAAGGAGAGAGAAAGTAAGAGAGAGCGAGAAGATGGAAGGAGAGGGAAGAGGGTTGTAAGCCGTGGGATCGGACGGGCACATTCCTCAGGACCGTACTTATAGCTGCTCGTGGTATCGGATACCTCGTGCTTGCCGCTGTCTCTTGTCTCTTTACCGACACTGGTGTGCCCGCCTTCGTCCATTTTATAGTCATCTCTCTACGTTCGTGATCGAAAATGGAATAAAAATATCGTGACAGAAATGAAATTAATTACGATGTTTGTTCGATACGCAGCGTACGATGAAACCACGTTAATTTACTCGTATTTGAAATCCATACGCGAAACCAAAGAGATAAATATAAATGACCCAATATTTTGAACCTCGGTAGCTCGTGGTTATCTCGGATGCACATGTTCGAAGGTAGGAAAAAAATAAACGGCAGCAGCCGATCTTGTTTAAGTGGTTATCACAGCTTCCTACGTAAATCGTCTTCAATCCTTTTTTAGCTCCGCCCTTTAAAGTCGCGGCCTGGGCCGGGCGCACAGACCAGACGCATTTATCGTGACGCGTTCGCTCCACTTCCTTCCCCGTGACACATCGTGCGTACCGTTCCCACACTAGCTACTACCCGCGACTAGCCTGCAGCACAATTTAGATAAACCACCGTGGTGGAAAGATTAAAAGGTTAGCCGAGAAAGTGGAGTAACGTTAATTGCCGGCAGTTGAACCGCGACCTCACCAGAAGCCACGGGCGGGGATGCGACTTAAGGATGCTTCCCCCAAAAAGGAACCTGCCTTTGGAAAAACAACCGCGCACTTGTATTCGCCTGCCGAGTAGCGCGCCACCGAAGGAACACAAGGTTCCATTAGTAGAAATCCCGATAGGAGAATTGGTTGATAAATAAGTAACAGAATGACTGTTATAAAATTCTATTAATCATAATGGAAATTCTCAGTTAAAAATAATTGAAGAATTAAATTCTACGTAAAGTGCTAATGAGATACCTTATCTTTCAACGACTTTATTTACTTATCACTCGCGAACTATCCACACGTTTTCTACGAGCGAATCGCATGAAATGCTGGCTGATAACAGAAGCCGTATTTTCATTGAATTTCCACGAACTCATAGAGATGCAAACTTTAATTTCGCACGAATGAAACCGTATTGAACGGGACCGGACCGAACTCATTACAAAATAATTTAGCACGATTACCCAGGGAATCCTTTCCCCGTTCCCCGGGCACGTTCCTATAATTGCATAACGATGATGATTCGATGAAATGTTAGTAGGTCTTCGAAGGCAAGTCTGTTCGTCCCGAGATTAAGCGGCCACGGTAGTAAATGAAACTTCGAACGTAGCTACTCTTATTTCTATTCACGTGAGAACGTATAATCGATCGGCGCCCTCAATTTTCTCGTTGGCCAACATCATCGAGTGGGAGCGGGGATTGCAGAATATTTTAATAAGACTGAGATCAAACGTCGTTGTCGGCCGCGCGAATTTCGTAACGCGGGAACATCGCACCTCGCGCCCACGCTGTACATCAATAAAGACATGATACGCTACGATCTTCGAGAGATCCATAAAATTAATATTTCACTTCTTACTCGTTAATGAGAAATAGAATAACGTTCCGTTGCGTCCTGCGGACGTATTAGATAACGATTACAAAAAGAAAAAATTATGTTGCCAATGAAAATAGGCGGCAACCGCGGGTAATAGAAAGAGCCCCTTAACTTTCACCGTTGCGGCACTCGAGGGAATCTCGACGACGTCTGCCGATGTTTCGCCACAAAAGATATTTTCAATGACATCGTCAAGAGTTATTTTACCGAAGAGACACGCTCGCTCGCCATGCTCATCGAACAGCACCCTCGGCCCCCTCGCCTATTGAACGCGAGCACCCTCGCCCGGCGCGGTTGACAATGGAAAACGCGAGATTGATCTCGCTCGGCGGCGTGTCCACGGACAAAACCCCGAAGTCTTTTAACGAGCCCTTAGAGGTGTACGGGGCCCAAATTCGATCGGCACACGAGGCGCTCGCCCCCCCCCGTGGATGGCTCGCGTCGATGGAGTCGACTACGGACTCGAGGACTGTTCCAGGTGGATCCAGGTAACTCGACAATGCCGATACCACGTTTCCATCCCCCTCGTGAACCGCAGTCGAAATGTAGTTATTTTGGGTTAAGAGGGGAAGAGGGTCAGATACCTAAGGATGAAACGACATGGCGCGCGCGGTATGGAAAAAGAAAGGCTATGGGGAGAGAGAGAGGGAGGCTGCTTCCAGGTCGCAGACGTTACGGAATTCCTCTCGACATCAATAGAGCATCGTGCACAAAGGGTGGGCCATTATTGTCGGGGCACTTCATAGGAGCCCCCAGGTACAATATGAACTCTCGACGGTCTTGGTGGAGGCATAAGTTACACCTGGTAGCTCCTCAATAACACATTACTTCCCCGGCAAAGAACGCAGTAATGGCTTCGTCGTGGATTCGTCGTGCCACTCGAACGTTGCCCGTTCATTCTCTCCCTCTTTGCTTTGCCCGTTTTGTTGGAGAACTGAAAGCATCTTTTTGTGGTACTTTTCCTACGCTTAGAACCTTGCCCGCCAACTATGTACGAGAAACCCATGGAAATATAATTGGCACCAGGGGACATAGGTATTCCCTCCGGTCGCCTTCACCGAACATCGAATCCTCTCGGATAAGGTACAATGAATAAACCAGTCGTGGAAAGATGAATGGTTCTCGGGCTCTGCTTGCGTAATACATATTATTCAGCGTAGCATCAAAACCTCGCATTTCACGGATTGAAATCCGTAGCATGGATATCGAGTCTATCTCAATGTTATCAACGTGAAAAAAAGAATTTATCGAACTGACCAAGTAAATCACATCGCGTAGAAGACTACCGTATTGCGTTGCACTCATAATTAACGAGCGCGTTTACTCGACTTCCTCGGTTAAGTCGTAACAGGCTGCGAGACAATATCAGTAAGTGTTCCGCGGCCGGTCGAAGTAAAGTGGATAAACGTACCGGCGCGACGTGTACGGAAAGAGGGTCGCGCACGTTGCGTTTAAACGTACACCACGGAAAGATCGGAAGTGGGGGCGAAGACAGTCTCGTTCGCCCGAGATCCTGAAGAAACTTGAACGGAACGTCTCGCGTGCCCTGCTGTTTTCTAAAGCTGCTAACGTGTGGAAAAATACGGGGTCTACTGTAAGGCCAAGAGTCCAAGCTTATACCGCACGGGCGGACGACCGCCGCCATTGTGTTTGATTTACCGAGTCGACCTACTTCCGCGAACTTTAATAACGCGCGCGCGGAACATGATTCTATACCTGGCCGCGCTTCCGCTTTCGGGATTCTTATATTTTGCAAAAGGGTACCCGCGTTTCAAAAGCCGTGCTTGGTTTCCTCGAATATGAGTATCGGATGAAATATGGAAGTGGTACGAGAAGGAAGCTTCTACTTTATATCACAAAAAGATTCAAATGAACACGTGTATAAAATGAGAGATACAGCCGCACAATTGATAACGAGATATCCGACGGTAGAATTTTTTAATGAATCCCCCCCGAATAAAACGTACGAATTAA
>SHCU01000812.1:25256-37472 GCA_004307685.1 Ceratina australensis | reverse complement strand
TTTTACATACATTTCCAACTGTTATTAATTATAATTTAAAAGTTTGAACATTTCGTTGGGGTGTATTATGGTTTCGTGTTCCATGCAACGATTTCAAGCACCCCTTCAGAACGTAACGTGAACTCTGATATTTTAATACCGTAGAAATTACAGAAGTAAAGTTGACTTAATAAACAACACTTTTGCACGAACCCTCGATTAGCATAATTTTTTAACGAGCACACAAGCCGGATACAAAACACTTTATATAGAACGGCAATCCTTTTAGTTCAACTCTGTTTTATTTTAAAGTTTGTTGTGGGACGTTCGTTATAGCTTGCTAATTTTCTGCTCGGCGAGGTGTACTTTCAAGTAGAGTTCTTTATCCACTGTGTAAAATGTTCAGGTACAGAAAGAGAGAAAGAGAGATATATACACAATCAATTATTCCTTCTGAACAGCGAATTAATTACTCTTCTTAATGTTCGCAATAACGCAAAGCGCATGGGCGTAAATTACTACGATTTAATGATTTACGATGTACATTCATACGATATATCGGAACGACAAGAAATTCAATCGGATCACTATCTGTTCGGTAGCTCAGACGCAGAGATCGACAAAAATTGAGTCAGTTTCCAAAAGATGGATGGCACGTAGAGCCCAACGCGTCGAAATACATAATACGACTTTGCGGTAGGTCGCTGGTCGTCGAGACTCGCAGCTATGTGTGTTCCTGAATAAAGCGGCACGTAGGTGTGTCACTTCGTGCGGAATAAAAGGCTGTGGTGTACGGTATCGCACGGCCATGTACTCGAGCCCTTTCGTAAGGAGATTTGCTTTTACGCAATTCAGGCGACAGCGGCCAGACGCGACAATCCAGAAAGTCGGCAAACCAGCTGCACCTTCAAAACGAATCATCACGCCACGCCGGACTGACGAGGGCAAGTCAATCAAAACTTCAGCTGCGTCAGAATACTATTTCAAAACATATGGAAAACGTGTTTGAATTTTTTCATTTTATAGCGTATAGTATATTATACGGGGAGTCCCAGAATTACTCATACGTCCGGAAATGGGAGGTTCCTGGGACGATTCTAAACAACATTGTCAGAAGAAAAGAAAAGGCTGAATTTTTACATTTTATAGGATATAGAATATTGTCCGAATCTGTACATATAGTTATCAACTAAATGATTTTCCTTAGCTCCTTGGCTTACGATTTAAATTCTAATTTTTCAGGCCCAAAGTGAGTGCAAGTTCGACCTACAATCCGACGTCTCTGACAGATAATTGTTTCACTAATTTAAATTTTTAAATAAAATTCTTAATTCGTTTGTACCCAAGCGAAATCAATAAGCTCAGAGGTTGACCATATTTCCGCTCCGCAATATATGCCCCACGGCTGCGGACAACCGTGAGAAAAAATTCTGGATCCAACGTGTAAAACCTGGCGGACATGGCTCCTTCGTCCGTGACTCTTTCGTCGAGGCGTGCGACAGCTCTCAATGCCCGACCTACTTCGATTCTGACGTCAAAAGTCGGCCATAAACACCGATACTTAACCCGTGCGCAAGTTGCATCAAAAACGCAGTCGCAAAGATAGAAGCTTGCGCCCGTTCCGAATGTTTATCTCCACGCAAGCGCCAGTAGCCTCCTCCACAATAATTTATTCGTCTCTTTCCAACGAACGTTTCCGAACGTCCGATCGTTCGCCGCATCAAGCGTTTCCGCGGCAATGAAAATCAATAATCAGTTTCGGTGTCACGGCATCCGTTTTTTTAAAATACTACCTCCATTTTTCGTACGAGCGTCTGCGATTTTTGGAAATAGCCTCTGAAGCTGTCGTAGTATTTTATTAATATCTAATTATTGCCACTGTTTTTATTCAAGTGCTCTGTGCGATCTTAACGTGAAACGGTGTTAAGACACAGTAGTTAGTAATTACAAACGGTCTGGTATTGCTGCATAAACTTGGGAGTTGATGGCTTTCGAAGTATGCGAGTTCATAGCTAAAAGCTGTAAATTATGCGAGACTCGATGGCAGTTTATGCAATTTCAGTGTCGCAGTTATCCGTTCTCACGAGCTTGAAATTGTCGAGCATTTATCAGATCGCAAGATCTGAATGTAATCGCCCTCGATTCGCATGACTTCCCGGTCGTCTCTATTTCTCTACAGAAATCAGTCGAGCTTCAGTCTTGTGGCGATCTTTCACGTTAATTTAATTTAATTAAAAGATACACGTTTCTGTGATTCCTTTCAATGTTTTATAGTCGTGTTAAGTTAGTCGAGAGCAACAAGATGAATCATATTTATATATTTATATTTATTATATCTCTTATAGTTTGATACGGATATTTTATTACGGATTAGTCTGAGAAGTACTCGATTGACTATGAAACGTAGTGCATTAAACATTTCATGACTCCTCAACACACATTCTTCGCCGTGTAATTGAAATATGAATGGAACATCTTGTACGAGTCGTTGAAATTTTTTAAATGCTCCCACTCTACATGACAGTATAGAAGAGATACAACGAAAACGTACACGAGTCCACTGGCACGTTGTCTCGGATTCACGTGTACGTAGATGCACGTCTGCAACTTATGGAGATGCAAATGAAGTGTCTTGGTTCTAAGTGCCCTCCAATTGCCTTCAATCCTCGGGTAATATAAAGAACGACGTACGTACAACATCTCCTGCATTCTGTTCCTCATCGAGGTACGACTTTTACAAAAAGATACGCACTACATCTTAAACGCATTATTTTCGTCGATGGAAAAAACAATTCGTAAAATTTTTCGATATCTTAAACGCTGCATTTTTAAAAGAGAAAGCGAACAATTTATTCTGAGGTAATGAAAATAGAGGAATTAATAAAGCGGGTGAATCGAGACGAAATATCCTTAAAAATGTAAAAGGTATTACTATGGCAATCTTCTTAATAACGGATCAAATTGATACCGTTGGTAACGAAAAATTCACTCAGCTGAAAATGATGCTTAAGTGGCTCGTATTCGGTATTCCTCTATCATTTAGGAGGAATTTTAAATCCCCGATTATTTCGCCTGAAATTCCGACTGTGCTTAATTGGCATAATCAAACGATTTCCTCCAAACTCTCGAACTTACAATTTTCTCTACGGTATAATTAATAAGGAATGCAACAAATTATTCGTACATCTATGTTTTACGAGAAACATACGAGAAGACTCGAGGCCTTGACGATCGAGGAATTATCGTTTCCATTTGGAATTTTATGGAGGCGATAGCCGGCGTAGAAGGAGCAGTGAATAGAGGAGCTATAAGGAGTTATCGGAACACGGAGAGGCAACATCGGCTTATTTCAATATTTAGTTATCATTTTTGTTGGTTTATTACCGAGCCTAGGATGCGAGATTGTCTATCCGCGGCCATTAGCTGAAAGTTCTTTTGCAATTCGCCTCGTTTCTCGACAACTCAACCTTTGTTCAGTGATATATGGCAACGTTGTACGCTGTTTATGACCTTACATTGCATAAACGTTACCCTAATGAGTTCTCTCAGCCAAGATACATGCATCGCACTGTATTCTGGAAGCGATTCACGTTTTCGTAACTGGTTCACGGCGGCTCGTTCGGAGGCTGAGGAACGAATGCATAATTCTCGATACGCTGTTAGCAGTTCTAAGCTTTTACCGATACATTTTTTTTTATAATTTATTCATTTCGAACATTAATTCGATTCGACTCTGCGCGCTCTTTCGTTCGCGATGATTGACATTGATATATCGTGGTTGCAATTCCGCGCAGCGATGTCTTGTTCTCGGTAACTGACTATTTGGCTACGAGAGCTATCATTTGTGAGGCCGAAATTATGCGTTCGCAGGCGACGAAACCCATTACCAGCATGGGTGTGTCGAACAATAATTTACGCCTAGGGGTGAATTAATACCCATGTAATTCAAACATTCGTTCGCTTCGATAGTTTAGAATTAAATTAAATTTTATCATCGAATTAGATACTGGAAAAAAACGTGAAATAATGTTCGCGTAACATCGACATGAACTTTGGCTGAAAACCGAAAAGTAATCAAAATCAGATGAAACTCTAACTCTATCTCTTTCGTCTCTATCTAACCTGACAAACTATCTATCTAACTTACAAATCTAAATTACATCTAAACTACAAATAAAATATAAATACAAACGAAATTACAAAAATGGTCTTGATTAAATTTCGGTTTACCCAATAATTAAATGTATGCGCATTTAGATAGCGTGAAATGAGAATGCAGGAAAGTAATTAACGAGAAAAAGTTGGTGTTTAATAAGAATGAATAATCCAGCGCATCAAACGTAATTAAAATTCTTTTCACTGAATCACCGAGGTCTGATTTAATGTTTGAAAATTAATTACACTTGGCAAGTGTTCGAGTTCACTATAAGGAACAATGATAACAAAACTGTTCTACCTTTGATGTACGGTTAATTATTAATTAACTCAGAGAACGATGCAGAAAATAGGAAAGTTGTTATCGGGTGGAAGTTCGGTGAAATTTTCACTCCAATTTACAAGTATTGGATGGCTGCGCCCGCGCTCCGATGTAACTTGTTGCGAAACATGAAAGAGAACAGTCGGTGCCGCACTTTTATAAGGCGATTATAAGAACTTCGCTGTAGCCAAGTTCGTTCCGCTAACATCAAGCCGGCGAAAGAAACCGTGCGGTGGCCAGCTTCCGGGAAAAATGAAAAGACCTCCGAGTGAGTGGCAGCAGTTCTCGAAAGATAATCAACTTGCCTAACTTGTTAAAGCCAATTAATTACTTTTAGCTTTTTGCGAGTCCAAGAAAATCTCTTATGAATGACAGAATTATTTTTTAATTAAACAAACGTCAAATGTTTACCGTAACATCTTTGTTTTGACTAAAATCATTTGAACAGAATTATTATTAGGATAATAAAAATGTAATCGAGTCAATTAATCATAATTCATCGGCGTGCATTCCGATTTCAAATTCTATTGAATCCTATTGAAATGCGTTAGAACGACGAGCCGACAGAAAGTGGAGAGCGTGTAAGGTCATCCGGTCTTTCGATTTCACGGATTCTTGTAACCGCGCATTGCGCCAAAGGTGCCGTCGGTGTTTTTTTGAAAGCGAGTCGCGCGGCCAGAAATATGCGGATCAGCAGGGGTAAAAGACGCTGCCGCGCGCTGAGCTAGAATAAACCTAAGCCGTGGCGGCGGGGTGTGCCGTCACGGTGACAAAGATGAGAATGAAAAGAAACAAAGAGAAGGGCGGGAGGGGAAAAAGGAAAAAAGGTAGAAACTCGGTCCTGCCCTATGGAGATTTGGAACCCACAGAACCGGTTTGCTTCTTTGCATAGTTCACCGGACCTTTTTTATGATTTGCACTGCACTTCTACGCTGAACGCGTTCCAAGAAGATGAATATATTTAGTACTTCATTAGTTTAATGGGCCGGTACTCGCTAAATTAAAGAATCTCTCGGGTAAGCACAGACGTCAGAATACACGTTCTATCAAACGATAAACGCGACAAATGGCCACGTGACATTTTACGCGTATAATTTATTACGAGAATTTCTTTCAACTCTTTTATTCGAAGGTTGAGAAAATGCGAGAAACTTTGTTAGAATAAGTGTACTCGTCGAAGGGCGAGCTTGCACGTAACCGTCCCTGGAGGAAAGGCCGTTTCGCATCGGCGACTCGTATCGAATATACCGGCTCGCCTTCCTTCTCTTTCAGGCAACAATGAGACACAAAGAGGACGCGTGTGCGTGCTACGGGGAGAGGAGGACCCACAATGCCATGCGAGTGTTCCCTTATGCGCAACGAGGAGGACTTGCCCGCACAGAGTGTACCGTTTATTTCACGGTCCCTCTCTTATTACGATCGCGGCCAGTTGCCCTGCGTCGTCGCGCCGCTACCATTCGCAGTCACGAGTAAAATTAGCACCCCTTTCAGTCGTCAGACCTTCTTTCTCCGTTTAACCCCGGTCTCAGGGCTAATAGAGCGAGAATTTTTCCGAATTGGAAAGCTGCTTCAGAATTTTCTCGTTGCAATTAATGCGTTCGTCAAAACTTCTGATGAACCGTAGTATTTCCATTTATTTAATTTTTAATCATTGATGGGTCATGGCAGCGTCAATCAATTTGCATAAAGAATTTTCTGGATTTATTTCACTTTTAATCACGCGCTTTTATTCATTTCTATTCATACATACTTAATCGTAACAGGGTCACGATTTAAACGAATCTTCACCCATACACGTTTTGAATACACAAAATAACTTTTGTAAAATTGAAATATTATGAAAATGAATTGAAGTATTATAAAATTTTATACAATTTCAAATCTCAATAAAATTCATTTAAATGAATCGTTGCCCACACACGTTTTTAAATATACGTACAAAATATATACTTCAAATTTCTCCATTTCTATGGCTATAAAAAAAATCTGATACCTCGAAAAATGATTTATTTAAAACTTTTATTAATATGACGAGAACTTATTCGACATAGAAATGTTTGACTGTAGTCAGCTCATGATAGTTACACCGAGGAATTAGAGTCGTCACGCGTTTCTCACCTGACTTGATAGACAAACTCTGCGATTCCTGTATGCAGCGAACCCACGCTACGGACACATCGCATCGGTCCCATCTTCGACCCCGAAGGAACGCGTTACTTCACGCAGACCTTGCTCTTTCCCTGTTTACCGGGTGAACACGAGAGTAAATAAAGTATTTATAGCTAATTCCGTCTTCATCAAACCCTGTTCGATCTTAACGAATACAAATATAATCAAATCCTAATTATATTCCCTCGAATTCTTTTTCACGTATTCGGTTCGCTTTAACCTTACGCTTACAACAAGCAACGTGCCCACTATTCTTATTAATACTACACTAAAAAAAGAAATCGACAGAGAAGACAAAGGACGAGGGGAAAATCAATATTTCGAATTAAAGGTCAAATGCGAGCCCTACGGAGAGACAGGTAAAAAAAGCAGAGGAACGGGAGCAGAAGTGTCGGCTCACCGAGAAACGATACGCTACCCGAGCCTGCTGCTGAGACCCATACGAAAACAATACTCTATACGTAGCCTATTGGCAGTCCGCGTGACTTCGTCCGTGAAATTTCACGTCCCGTAACGAGTGACCCCGATTTTTCGCGTCGAGCGTAATATCGCGCAGCTCGTTACGATAGACGCGGAAAATCGTGGAAGCACGGTTAAGAACACAATCGAGATATAAAATTTCGAAACCCTATTGGCCAATTTTTCCCGTTCCCCGCGTCGGCCGGATAAGGTCTGACAGGCTTTCCGACCACGGGAAATTACAGGTCTGCCCAACGACAGAGCCCCGCGCTTTTCGACGCAACGTAACGTATTACCGGACGCCCACGACCGCAATTTTCTCCGCATCACGAGACGAACATTACGGATCGAATTTGGACAATGCTACGGGGCTTTCAACCTCGAGTACCGACAAAGCATATACACACTAGTATACATATTTTTCGCGGTGATTTGATCCGAACGATCGACCTTAATTGCATCGGTGCTCGCCCACTGATATTTGCGTTTTATATCGCCTGCTGAGAGGGATTATTAACAGTATTTCTATCGCGATTTTGTGTATACATATGCACATTTTTAAATCCAGGATGAGCTGCAGGAAAATGATATCGTTGAATTAATTTAACAACTATTATAAGAGAAGACAAAAAATTAATTGTCGAGAAATGATGAAACTTAGTGAATAAAGAAATACTTTTTTATTCTAGCCTTATCGACAAAATATTAAATCTCGTCTTTACATAGCCTTTTGAGATTAACAATTTTTCGATTCTCACTAATGGATCAATTTACATTAGTCGCGGCATGGAGATACACTCGTACGCGAGGGAACTAATGACGTACACGAAGAGCTACTTAACACGGGTGATTAGGAAATACGTTACCAACCGTGAGCCATTAATATTTTCAGATTGGAGGATATAATTAATTCCATAACGAGGTATTAATAAATTACGTAATAATTATAACGGTAGCGCGAAGGAGTCGGAGCGTGGTCGTGAGAAACCGGACAGATATGACGGCGTAAGTTATGAACGATTACTGAGAGACGTTCTTAAATGTACTAATTAAGTTTCAAATGAATTATTAGCAAAGAATTAAATATAAAGATCTAAAGAAATATAAAAATAATTAAATAAAAAGATCTATTATTCTGATAATAAATGTCTACGAGTCAAATATCAAATAAACATAATTAGTTTTAGGTATTAACGCTTTGCACTTGATAAATTTTTTCACAATTAGTTAGTCAATTTCTTACTTTTATATGTTTAATATATATCAATTATCTAAGATAAATATTATAATGATTTAATTTTTTTAATTAAAATGGTGATCGTGAGTCACCCCCAGAGTACAAGGGGTTGAAGAAGGAAATCAACAATATGTTCAATCAACGATACAATTGAAATCAATAACAATGAAATCAGCAAATGAGGTGTTACACGTTCTTGCATCACATCAACGAATATTATTCCATCTGTGTTACGATAAAACGTGAATTACCTCATAATGTACTACAAACTCAGCCTTCGTTCATTAGCAACTCTATAATTAAACTGAAATAATAATTGCGCATCGTCGGGCAACAATCATTGATGCCGCGTTGTGCTAATTCATTAATTATCGTTTGAATGAATGACACGCGTGAAGTAGTTCAATCTATTGAGACAAAATCAAATGGCGTCGTTTCACACAGGACATAATTCATGTATTCTCCATCGAGGTTTATAAATATCTCTTAATATTAAAAATATTAAATAATCTTAATATTATATTTATAATAATATGAAATTCTCTTAATATTAAAATATAATTTTTTTTCTGAACATATTTCATTAATCATTATCATTGATGATAACGTTAAATCTATAGCTGGCGAGCCTACGGTGGTCGAATCACCTGGCATCCTTGCCCGGGTGTCTGGTCCTCGTGACAACACGCATCTCTGACGCGAAATCTCGTTGCCATGCCGAAGGCAATGTGGGTGTGCTTGGTATTTCCACGCTTGAATTATCAGAATATCATACCCGATGAGACGTGCAAGCATTTTTATCACATTCTTCCCGATACTTCAAACACTTAAATTATTGTTTCACAAAAAAACAGAATAATATTGAATAAAACAATTGTATCGAAACTATATTCTATAGAAATTCTGAAAAAAACAATGAGAAAAATAAGAAATAAAAATAATAATAATATAAAATAAAAAAAAGACATGAAGATAAATTCAGTAAATAATTGTGGAAAAATTTCTCGAGGGTTAATAGTAGCTCGTCATGACACAAATGTTCAAGTGTTAATGATGATCCAGTGACTTTCTTCGTTGGCTACAATTTTTATAATAGATATATTCGAATTCGAATGATCGTTGAGATTCATAAAATTGGAGCATGCGTTAAAAATCAGTATTAATCCAGACTGAGGGAATCTATTCGTAAGTGGATGCTCGCCAAGGGGAATTCCTATAGAGCACGGATAATTGCAACGACACGCGTTTCCGCGTCGTCGTATATCGTTCAACGACAACATGTGGGTGTTTGTCGCGGAGATATTGCGATTATAGGCAGCTGCCAAGGCTTTCCCCATTGTCCTGAATAATTATTTACGGTGACAGTCGCGCTATGTCCCGCTAACCGTATGCAGTCTCATTTACTTAGAGCCATCGACGAACACGATACGCGAGGGCCTGCTTCGAGGGAAAGAAAAAAAAAAGAGTAATCGGGGATACTTGGCTCTCGAATGGATACTCGCGACACGAGTCTAAAAATTCTATTCATGCTTCAAACTAATGGATGCCTCCATTCATCGCGGCGATCCAATCCGTCGAGCGCCCCTCTTCCAAACATCGAAATCAGCTATCTATTCATCGGCTCAAAATCTGCCACACGACATAAAGGTCATTAGTCAAAATCAAAATTCCTTTCTCCCTCCCGAAGCTACTTTTATTCGTTAAAAAATTTACTGTACCCTCAATCAATTTAGATATTTTTTTTTTACAAGATTTTAAGGTTGCCCTTAAATAAGAATCATGACGAATAGTTGAAAGGTTAAAAGAACACGGGGCCACGAGTCCGCGGACTGAAAAGTGGCTGTCAAAACTATTAAGCCGAACGTGCCAACGTGGGAATGCCGTGACTCTCGATGGACCGCTACAATGACTTACCCGGGAACCGTAACTACTTAGCGTACAATGGTAACGACGAAAGAATTTATGCTACCCGGTTAAGATGTTATCTGTTCACGTGAAATGAACGTAATCCTGTTTAAACGATGCTTCTACGACTTAGCACACTCCCCTTATAATTACTGTCGCGCGTTTCTCCTCAAAGAATTCAGTTGATATACATTTATTTATCTCGAAATAATTTAATAAGACGATGTTAAATTTTTTTATCCACACGAATAAAAGTTGTACGTGTACCCGTATAAAATACAGTATTTATCATTATGGAAGCAGCGCATTCTACAACTACGAAGAATTCCATGTACCGGAAACTCGTTCATTGGAAGACGAAAGAAATGAGTGGCATTTCTCATGCTCCAATTGCAGAGTTCAAGAAAGACTTCTTGGCGCGGAAGCATAAGTCGAAACGCGGAGGTTAGCTGGAACGACGAGCTCTGAATTGCAACTAACGATTCCACGAATTACTTTCTCCACCGCGTTTACCTACTGACGAGGGTTTACATCGTAAAACGTATCGGACATTTCTGTCACTTCCGCTGCGATCATTGAAACGTCCCGCGGATTGTCATCGGCATCATTAAATTTTATTGATACCCTGTGAGGTTCGCGTGAAGTTGTTCTGTAATACACTTCCCGCGAGTGCAATTAAAATAATAAGCATTTGTCAGAAAAATTGCCCATCTTCTCGCTACGTCGTTTGTATTTAAGCGACAAGAATTGAAGTTAGGTAGACAGCTTTGAGAACGTTCCTGATTTCTCTTAAAATAAATACTATACTTAACCCTTTGCACTCCAAGAATTTTTCTTCAAATATTTGCAGATCTCCTATATGACAATTATTCTATTAATTATTTTTAATTTAATCGTGTCTAGTGCAAAGGGTTAAATCCTGAGCAAAGCAATAATTCTGAAGGTAAATCCTAACTGAAAGTCGTGAATCGTTCGCGTTAAATCGCCGCCCTGTCATCGTTACGTGTCATCGATCCGTTGGACCTCCCGGAAACGTATCTCCGATCGGTGGTTTTTCGCGGATTATTTTGGATCCCAGTCACGAAGCGAGCCGCGGAAGGCATACGGCTCCGGGCGTTTTAACCGGAAAGGAGCGGGCGAAAGTAGCCGTCGAAGAAATACGAAAAAGGGGGAGTGATACGAAAAGAAACAAACCGACACGCAAAACGATCGAAAAAAGGCAACCCCTTGCGAATTTCTTCGGAGGCTCGGGGCGAACACGGGCGAGCGAGAACCAGTCGGGAGGCCAGGCGTGAGCCATTCTTTCTTATTATATGCCTCTCTTCCCACGGTATTAATGCGTAAACGTCTTGGCTCGCAACGTACAGCGATATCTCTAACGAGGACATCACGCTTAGTAATTAAGAAGCGACTAACCGTAATGTCCTCGTTAGAAAAATTGTTTCCTCTCTGCATTCCCTATTTTCGCATGTCTCTCAAGAAATTATTTATAAATATATCAACCCTTTGCACTCGAGAATTTTTACCGCTAATTTTTAATGAATCTCTATAAATTAATATATTATTATTAATTTCCTCTTTTGACTATTTTTAAATTAAGATACATGCGTAAGGATTTTATAATATTTAAGTTTAATTTAGTCAGTACTATATTAAAATAATAATTATTTTATGAAATAGTGTTTGAAATGATGGGTTACGATCCGTAGTTTCATTCGGACATTCTTTTATATCTTGAGTTTCTTAGGACACTCGTTTATATCGTGTGAAGCATATTTATTTATTACACCGTTTAGAAATCATATTATAGAACATTTATAATAAACACGCATTGAAACTATTTTAACTGGCATGAGGTTTCAACATGTGAATCACGAGGAAAAAAAGAGAAGTGAAACAAAAATAAGTGAGAAACGTAATAGCGCCATAATTCAAATTTTACATTCATTTCCAACAAATAGAACTGATGACTGTGAGTCACCTTTCGAGT
>SHCU01000811.1:19668-35199 GCA_004307685.1 Ceratina australensis | reverse complement strand
TCTAAATTCTGCGTCTAACGGTGTATTCCAACACCTATTTCCAACAGAAGAACTGTCTTTGGCTAACACCGAGCAATACATAATTCCTAAATGCTTTGAGAAGTATCACACATTACAAAACTACTCAATTATTATTTTATGGTATTAATTATCAGTCTTATTGAATGTTACAAAGCAAGGTAAACTTCAAAATAAAACGCCCTGTTTCTGAGCTTGTACACGAGTATTCCCAAATTAAACGGTATCCTATGGGCACGCCGACGAGCATTTCATTTGTACGTCAAGGGGTTAAATTAAACAAAATTCGTATATTTGTATTAATAAAGGTATAAAATCATAACAGAATCGTAATAGTTAATGTTGCCAACACAAGGGATATATTTGTAACATTGTTTGAAGATATTACCAACTGCTTTACGTGAATAAGACGAAATATAAATGCTATGCAGCTACTGCAAGATTTCGAGATGGAACTAAAAATGTCCCACCATGCCGCGAAATACATGAAATACATTTTAATCCCACCGTGCTCGAAAGAGTTAAAAAACTGGAAAATTAAATTAGATGACAGGTGTGCCACGTACAATGATAAATGCGAATGGTAGATATGTACGTCGTGACCAAGTTCATGTTCGCCACTCGAGACCGCAACACGACGCGAGTGTCTGCAAAAATAGCTGTAACGATCGCTAATTCTATGAATGCGGTAAGAAAGCCGAGCGTAAAAATCCGCAAGCCAGTTTGTCAACGGGCGCGCGCAATCACTAACCGTTTCACGGCATCGCGCTCATTACGATTTTGTAACGCGTAGGACCGGTGAAAGGAAACATAATTGCTGCCCGGAATAATCGCGACTTTCCTGGTTACAAGCATTTCCATGCGCCCATGAGAAACTGTTTACGAGTTCATTTGCTGGAGGCTTGGTAGGATCTAATTTACCGCGCCAGTTGACCCGATGTTTAATCACTTACAATTCGAGACACAATGAGAAACATTCTCGCTTCGGGGAAAATCTCATCTCTGATCGTATATTAATTTTATTTTATAATAGGTTTCAAGATTATTTCAGAAAATCTATATTTCATTTTTTGTAAATATTAGGTTGTCCCATAAGTTTCTTCGTATAAGTTTCTGAAACGAAATAAATACTGTCCGAAAGAGACTTATGAGATAATCCAATACGTGCATTCGCAATTTCTTTGTTGTTTTACACACCTATGTGATCCAATTGTTTGAAATTAACTAATTTTAATCAATTTTTAAGTTTTTGAAACGGAAATTTCAGGAGACAAACAAATACATTTTCGATATTTGCTCTATTTCACCTTTCGTCGTGGTCAAACACCTACGAAGGCATCTCGTCACATTTGTGACGAAAGGTGAAATAGAGCAGATATCGAAAATCAATTCTTTTTAGACTTCCAGAATTAATTTCAAAAAATTGAAACAGACATGTGTGTAAAACAACAAAAGAAATTGCGAATGCACGTATTGGATTATCTTACAAGTCTCTTTCGGACCGTATATTAATTTCGTTTGAAAAATAGGGAAGAAACTTATGGGACAACCTAATATTCTACGATAAATCTTGTCTACCTCAGGGGACAATTTGTCTCGTTGGAGGAGAATTTCGCGTCGACGCTAAAAACAAGAGTAACAACCATCAAAGCGGAAGACGAAACGCGCGGACGAGGAAGAAAGTGAAAAGAAACGACACGAAATTACAGTAATTATTGCGGCGTACTACGGAACAGGCGCGTGCGTCTTTAGTTTTAAAGACGAGTTCTCGTCGGCTGGTCTCGGCGTCAGGATAATGAATTACGAAATGAGCATTGCCATCATGGTCAGAACGTGCGGTGCACACGCCAGACGCGGTGCATTTCAATAACGACCAGCTGGCAAGAACGAAGAGAAGATGACGGCAGAAAGCGAGGCGAAGGATTCGAGACCATTAGACGTTACAATTTTTTTTTTAACAACCCGCGAACATCGTCTCGTATTTATCTAGAAATCGATTGCGCAACCCTGCACCGTGTCGTATAACTGTCGAAGAAATATTTGTCAAGATCCATTAAAACTTTGATGACTCGTCGAATTAATTCTATTTGATCTTCTAAATGATTCCGTTTTTATAAGCTGCATTAAAAGGCACATAAAATGAGAATCAATCATTTTTAATTGATGCATTTTAAGGAGACTCAATTTGTACTAATACAAACTAATTTACGTGAAATACGTCGAGAACGTGTTCGACGTAACACCCGGGTTTGAACATTTTCTCATGGTACGATGACTCCTTACGTACGAGAACGCCTTATCAAGAACACACGTCCGACTCGACGAAATTGCGGTTTATTATTTTTATCGCGTGAACGGAGACAGGTGAAATCGATTGCGCGTTACGTCAACGTCTGGGCTTAGCAAATACACTTACTCCGGGAGGAGAAGAAAATACCTGTACCTTTGTTCACGACGATTATCGTTTCGCAATAAATACTTAAGTTGATAAAATAGTTCGATCGCGCTGATGCGCGGTATTAATTAAACTTTGCCCGTGAAAGTAAACAAAAATTGATATCTCCGGCGGAATATTGGATTCTGTGAAAGAGAGCACGTGCAGCGAATGCGTTCGCGGAAACAACAAATTTTAAAACCGTTCAAAGTTGAAATTGGAAAGTTCCCGGGCTCTCGTTTAAAATGAATTTCCGAGTAAAACGCGACAAGGGTAACGTGTAACGAGTACGAGGTTCGAATCTTTCCTAGAATGCCAGTTTAACGATGAGACTTTCTTCCACCTGAGCAGACCGTCTAACAACCAATATCGCGTGTGCACACGTACATACATAATATCTCGTCGTTTCGCTCCCGATTGATAAATGAACTCTCGACCCCTTTGTGAAGCTACGAGACTCTGATAAAAAATCCTTCTACTTCCTCTTGACAAATGTTTTTCAGCCTTTCAGACACACCGGATAACGGATAATCTAAAATGTATCACCGTCGAAGTCTAAGTAATAAGAGTTAAAAGCTCTTTAAATATCGTATCAAAAAGGAGAAGATGATTTAATCCAGATTTTTCTTAGAACCGAGAGCCAGTACGGCTGAGAGCAAAATCACGGTGCAAGAAGTTTACGGCGAGCGGAGAAAAAGCCGTGCGGCGAGCAAAAAGTAGTAGTGACTACGCGACGATGAAGCTGGTGAAAGAGACGGTGCAGCACGCGAGATCACATGAAACGGCTGTATCCGAATAGGAACATGGTTGTGTATACGTGTGGCGTTATAGTGTACGCGGGTGCGAGCTGGCACACGGAGCCGGGGAATAAAGAATGCTCGACTCTTCCGTCGTTCATGACTCACCGTTCGACTATTTGGTTCGGCTGACACCGACCGACAAAGAAAACCGGGGGGAAAGACTGGTAAAGCGAGCTTTCCTCGGCGCCTCTTCCCAACGGATGATGCTGCCCGAATCCCACGGTAGAAAATTTTTTCGTGATAACCTACGTATTTCGTGTTTCACCGAACCTTGAATGTTGGAAACTATTTTTACGCTGACTCGCGGTAATGGCTTGCTCACGTGTCAACACGGAGTGTAATCATAGCGAATGCGGGATGTAAATTAAATATTGTCGAGACGGCGAACGAGAAATACGAAACACGCGAGTGATTCTCGCGTCGGGTGTTCGCATCCATTCATACGCGCGGTAAAACTCGTACGAATCCCTCATGCGTGGACAATGACGAGTGAACGAGACGACCTGGTAATTTCCTACGACAATGCAACAAGGTTTCGCACGTTTTTATCATTTATCTTAACGTTGCGAAGTCGATAGATTAAAGAGCGACAGCAGCGTTATTTTCGATATAAATGAATCGAAGTTATCAGTCGTTTAGAGAAATATTTTTTCTGCCTCCGGGAAAGATAATTTCGTGTCAATGAAATGCTTGCGCAGTTGGATTATTAATAGTAAACAACTTATCGGTTTGAGATACTACCTTCCATCTATTTTTGGTTATCTCTTTTATGGTACATGTACCAAATGGATGATACAATTATTGGCTGGCATCGAGTAACGATTGCGCCAGTTTCTGATTGATGATTCAATCATTTTATCTTGCCAATACGAAACGGAATGTAAGCATTCGCGTACTTCTACGTTGCATCGGTTAAGCGGAGGTACGAGAACGCAAACGATGGATAATTGTGATCCATTAAAATAAAAACGTGCACGGTACGTTAAAAATTATTCGTTCATTACCTCGACCTATGCTCGCTGATAACAAATCAGAATTTCACGAGACGAGATACACGCAGTAATTTGTATGCTTCAGCATTTTGATGATAATCGTATTAATTCACTGGCATTCGTTAATTTGGTGATAACGTAATGTAAATTTGCGGTACTGGTATCTTCCACAGGATTTCATTTATCGTATTTGTCCAGACTGTGGTTTGCGTTTTTAACGTTTAATCCCCTGATAATATTTCCGTTCCATCAAAATTCGCAGACCTGATGTAAACGTAATTAAAATTTGTCTTATTATTTAAATGAATTTCGGCCTTGCCCTTCGCGCCTAACGAGTGACCGAACGCGTTAACCGCGTGGAGGATGCGAGTGCACGGGCGCGTGGCAAGGAATACGCGGAGACAAGTACAAGGTGAAACGTCCGATGCAAATTACAGTCACCCGTAGGAGAAGGAAACAAGTCGATGTCGAAAGTCGATGGGCGGTTCTCAGCACTTGACCTTTCTCGCCCCACCACCTTAGGCTTTCATCTCAAGAGAATGATCTTGATTACATTCGACCCACTCTGCCAGCAACTATGCACGTCCTCTGGCAACGTTAGAGATTGAAGGAAGCCACCGCGTTTGATGGGGAAAACAATGCGATCGGCTCGCCAGAAAGTTTCTGGCATGGACGAGCACGGTGCTTCGTCGATGATCAGTCGTTTGCTCATAAAATTATCATCGAATCTTCTTCCTTTACTTTTTAACGAATCACGTTCGACCTCGATTTTATTTACTCTCAAATTTCTTATCTCGAAGTTACAATCCCCTAAACAGATTTCGATACCCGACGTAAAATATGTGGATGCCATAGGATTTGAGGATGGTTGCGAGGCAGGTCAGGTGAATTTTGCAGCATCCTTCTGCGAAATAAGGGGAAGAAGCTCCGACGTGGTTTTGCATGAGAAATCTAATTTCGAAGGGACCTTCGTAATATACGTTCTTTTCCAAGACGAATCGATTTTCGATGTTTGTTACTCCCGTTCGTCTCGCGTGTTGCCTAAGCGAATCTTCCCGGATTATTGATTTTTCCCGGATAGCTAAGCTTATTGCCTTTCGGCAAGTATTCCTGCATGCTGGATTCCCACGAACGATTTCACCTTCTGCTCCCTCCGTTCCTTACGCGAAATTCCATCTTGCGAAATCCAACGTCCATCGCGAGATCCTTTCGTGAAGCCGTAACGGGTACAAATTGATAGTAATCCGGTATCTTGCGAGATAATTAACTGCAGGGAAATGAAGGTTTTCACTTCGAGAAAACGAGAGGGAAAATTAATTTCCTCTATCGCTATCAGCGATTATCTGTAACGATCTACTTGAACAACAGATTAATCAACCGAATTAATTACCGAGGAAATTGCACGCGTAAATTATCATTTAGCCCCCCTGGCTAGTTCTGCAAAACGTGCAATAAACAATACAAGGATATAAATACATGTTTACCGAGTATTGCGTTCAAACCTCGAGTGGTCTTTTTCGCTCGTAGATATGCGTGTGTGTACTTGGGTAACCAGCTTCATTACGCGGAAACACGTTTTAGGTGCAATAAAATTAGAATCCGTAGCGCGGAGCCAGTTCGTAAATAAATTTCGCACGCTAAAATTAAGCGATGTATCAAACGCGAAACAACAACAGCTTGCCGGTTACAAGTCAAATGCTTGTACGCCTTGGCCATTTACAGACGAACAATCTTTCAAACTTCTTAGCCACGCGGAATTTATGAACGTGATTCAAACAACAAATACCTATCCATAAGAGAATGTTAGTGTTATCACACGAATTTAAGATCAATTTAATTTTCCAATTATTAAATGGACGAAGACGAACAATCTTTAACACTTTTTAGCCACAATGAATTTATGAACATAATTCAAACAACAAATATCCATCCATATGAGATTGTTAATGTTATCACACGAATTTAAGATCAATTTAATTTTCAAATTATTAAATGGACGAAGACGAACAATCTTTAAAACATTTTAGCTACAATGAATTGATGAACGTGATTCAAACGACAAATATCTATCCATATGAGATTGTTAATGTTATCACACGAATTTAAGATCAGTTTAATTTTCCAATTATGAAATGGACGATGACGTAGTATCTCATTGAGCGGAATTAGATAAGCATGATACGCGTATAATAAATTATGCATGTTTTGTCACATCTTAGCGATGATTGCTTCCTCGCGTTACCAGAAGCTCCTAATTATACAATAGCGCTTTGAACCGATGGCCGCGGTTGTATTTTTTTTTATTTAGCCGTGCATGCGACGAGACGAAAACAGCTCGTTGAATGCACGGCGCACGAAGAACCGCTCACGACCACCTCATTGTCGGACGTTCTTCTTGAGCGAATCGATTAGGTGGCTAGGTAGACACACTTGTGTAGGTAACCCACGGCTCGTCGAATTATCAGTCAGCAATTTACACGCGGCAATATTAGTTCTCCAGCTCGAGTTCGATCGTGTATCTTCTAAGGAAAATATCCCCAAGGACCTCGGCGAGCTTCATACATTTTCCCAACGACGTGTACCAGGCGTGTCTCAATTTTTACGTGACGATACAAGGAAATAATTTGAAATGATAATGGGGAGTACGAAGCTCGAGTATCTAGTTTAAATATTTGCTTGATTTTCAGCTCACGTGAACTTTGATTTTCTCCACTGAAAACCGTGTGCCGTACGAAGCGCGCGTGATCGATTAATAAAATAAGCCATTGTATCGCACGTAAGCCTTTTCTAAATGTTCATGGAGATATCAATCATTGAAACCGATTAATGGAAGCCTCCAAGATCAACGACCTGTCGTATGAGCCGTCCCACCTCTTAATCGCGTAACAAGATTGAACATATAAGAGATGTATCCGTGGAAATGCACGATGCAAACGTGCCGAAAAGAAATACAGTTACGCTGTTGCTTGAAAATTTGAAGAATTCGTTCTTATCGTATTCCAACTAAACGTTCTACCGCTAAAAAAAGATCGACGGTAATAAAGTTTATCTGACAGTCTATGCAGGGTACATAAAAAACGATAAGAGCACGAGTCACGGTAAAGAAAATAATGTTTAATAAAAAATGATGATAATAAGTTTAAAAAAAAGGGAGGAAAAAGATGAGAGCTGCTACGTGGACATAAAAGAGGATGCCCGTTAATTGGCTAGATCGATCTTGAGAAAAAAAATGCCGGCTACTTTATTAACACCCCGTATGTGGCTGCTTGTCGTCCCATAGAAGAAACTGGGTAGGTAACACGTCTATATAATCTCATGTTTCAACTCCATTAGTACACGCGAGGCTTCAGAGGAGGAAAAGTGTCCTTCAACAGACACCGTGTACCAAGACCTTCCCTTATTATTAGAAATTCTATCGATTCGCCACGGTTCACAAGTTGTTTAATTTCCCGTTACCAGGGTCTTTGTACACACGCGTCAAGTGTCGTGTTTTTTTCGTCGAGCACCGTTCGAAAATTTAGAACGCTTCGGCCAAGCACCCTCGCGGAGATCGGTTTTTCTAGGACGAGGTCAAGTTACTTGATAAGGAACTACATGACAGATAACAAGAAATGCTGATCATCAACGCCCACCGTTTGGTCAATTTATATATTAAAAAAGATTAATACTTCCTCGTGCCAGCTTGTAAAATCCTGTACTACTTTTTTTATCAATAAAATCGACAAGTTTTCCAACGAAGCATTCCTGATAGGCTACGATCTATAAAAGATTGTGCTCTTTTCATTTCTTCATCCTATTCTTATCATATCAGGCTACTAATCCCATTCCCCCAAAGTTCCTTCAGAATCTTGGAAAGTCAGTGGTTGAGTTATGAAACGTAAAAGTTTAGATAAGAATTCTGTCCATGGTTCCTAAGTACAGTATTCTCGGAAGTCGCGTGTGCATTTGAGAAATTCTCAGAAAACCAACAGACGAGGAAATAATTTCAGAATATAAATATTTTAACAGCCATGTACAAAGTTCGACAGATTCGTGTGGATCTCAAATGAGAGGATAAAAATTGGAAAATGTTATACGTGGTACAATAGTAAACAGGGGCGAAGTACCTGCAGACCTGATTGCATTCTCTATCGGATAACAGAACGTGCATCGTTCGCTGATAATAAAATTTTATGTCAGGGACTAATGGACATTGTCACATCCCATGTACAATTGTATCCGCACGCGAAGCCTTTCAATGCCTTCTTGCATACATCCTCCGGCAGTGCCAGATTAGGCATATTACGATAGAGATAGGTGAACGGTAGGCGTATCAGAGTCATTTGCATAATAACGACGCAGCTGCTTCGGGCAAGAGTCCGCGGACTATGCTCGTTATTGGTTGATCGTATGATAACGCGGGAACCATCAAAATTTACCGGGCTAATGCTTAATAGGGACGTCCATTCGAAACGATTCTCATACACGATTGAACCTCGACAATCTCAGATCGTTACGGTTCAATCATCAGACTTATTAGTAAGAAGACCCTCCAGACGAGATCAAACGTTCTACTTCGACAACTTCGCCAGATTGAAATACGATCACAGAGAAAGTTTACAATTAAAAATGTTGTCAAGTTACACATGCGTGAAAACTTTGTAACATAGTGCTAATAAAATATCAGCGAGCAAAAGTTCGTTTCGTTATATTTCGCTGAATTCAATAAAGAGGCTGCGAAGTTTCAAGCATCTCACTTCTTCTGCTCGCTACATTTACACAGTGGGAGGAATTGCTGAAGACGGAGAATTTTCCGCTTTGAATTAATTGAAACGAACTTTTAATCTTATTATCAGCGTAGTGTAAAATCATAATTGTAGGATATCCCTGTACAATTTCAAAACTTCGGAAACCAAATATCCTCACTGTGATCCTTACCAAACTTCTGAACAAATAATGACATCGTTACATCGATTTCAATATCACACATCAAACACATTTGGTACAAAATTCTCCTAAAATCTACGTACGAATATTTAAAAACTTTTCATTAATAAACGCAAATCATCTAATCAAATCGTATATAATAAATAACAGAATTTACCAACATATAATAATTTATTCTGAACCAGTTTTAATTGATTCTCGTGATAATAAAGATCAGAGTTCGTTTTCCGCGGGAAAAGATTTTCACGCTTGTAGCCACCCTCCGCATTGCACCAGATCGGTGTTACGTCACTGTTTCACCCTTGCCAAAGCAGCCGGGCTCATTCGGTTTTCCTCGTCGAACCCGAGTTTCCGCGCGGCACCGCACAACAGGAAAAGTATAATTGCATCGGAACTTTCCCGGCCCCCGTAAACACCGAATGAAGTGACGGCGAAATTAACGAGTTCGAATAAAAAAAAGGAATCGCCTTTTGTACGTGAAAAGTGTATCGCGCCGCGGTGGAATCAAAAGGAAAATGTAACGAGTTTTTCGCGTCAGCTTTGAATATGCAAGCGCCTGTCGACGATAACTGAGGAAGATAAAGCGGTTTGAAAAATGACATTACTGGGAGGCCGTAAAAATGACAATGGAGTTGAAAATTGATAATACGTTCCGATAACCGTTGGGAACATCGCGTAATTTCGCGTCTCATGACAATTCATTTCGAAACGAACAGATGACATTTCTCATGATAAAAAATAATTTAATCAAGAATCATCAACCACCATTAACCGTATTTAAAATAAAATCATTTGCTATGTGTGTAATGAAAACTAAATACAAAAACTCCATTACATGACTAATGCTCAATTGTTATCGCTTATCGTACAATTTTAATAATGCAAAATATGGAAGCATATATTAACCGCGAAAATATGTATGAAACCGTTAGTTTTTATCGTATCGCAAGGCTTATTTAGACTCGGAAACAGTCGTTTGGTATCATTGCCAGAAAAACATAAAACGCGTCGATAAAAAATGTTTCAGTAGCTGGAGAACGGCCTTGCATGTCCAAACGATTCGCGATTATCAAGCTATTATTCTCTTCCGCTGACGGTACGCTTTACTCTTCATAGGTTTTCCTGTTAAACGCAAGAACCTTGTTCGTTTGCATGCAAGTTCCCCGCCTAAATGCGAGACCATCCTCATCGTTTTGATTCGATTGATAACAAACTTGATAATCATCGTATTTTTAGAATTTATATGGTTACCAGCAGAATTTTGTATTGAAAATATTCTGATCGCAACGTCAATATTCTATTAACTAATTGTAGTATATTTGAATTTCAGAAGTACGTATAATTTATACGTAGCGTTATCGAAGTACAGAGCAGTCGGTACTGTCGATAAGAATATTCTCACGTTCTCCGTATTCTTATCTCGTTAACGACTGAATAACGAAAACGCTTTGAAGGGAAACCGGGCGAGGGAGAGTTTAGAAAATTTCTCTATAAGTTCATCCAACCGGACAGGGCAAGTTTCGAGCATCTTCGGAGCTCTTTGCCAACCGAACGTTATTGATGCCGAGCTTATAAATATTTCGGCGAACGCTTAGGTGAAACGTGGCTCGGAGGAAATTTTCCCCCGGTTGAAAACTTTGCCCAGGCAATATCCATAAGAAAAAGAAGTTTTGAATTTCGGAGGCGAATGCTTATACCCCCTCCGCCGGTATAATTATTGGGAAAAAATGCGTAAATAGGTAAAGGAAAAAAGCTGGGAAATTCCCTCGGAAGGAAATTGCTTGAGTAAAGGGAAAATAAAACGAGAACAAAGAAACCTCACTCGAGATGGTTATAACGCAATTAAAAAGGGTCTGCAGAGTATGAAATGGAATGAAATATGTGAACATAGAGGGATTAAACTTTTGATGGCTAGAAATCTTCCTCTGTGTAACTGGTATGATTCCTGGTACGATTAAAACTTTTTCTTCATGCAAGAACGTGAAAGAGGAATTCTCAAAAAACAAGCTTTACTCCAGTTTTAAATTAGAAGACCAATTTAAAATCTCTCTTATAATATTAATTTTTAATATGACGCTTTTCCGTGTTTCGTCAGAAAATTTAATTGGAAGGAAATATAGGTCTTCAAATCGAATATCTCCGACCTTTATTTCCACCATAACAAGCCGCGACTGTATCTGTGTACATGCACGTGCACCACCCTCTGTTAAACGATTGCATCTGCTCGTATATTTCTTCGTAGGCTGATAACGAGATAGACCATGCAGATAAATCGTTAATGAGCAACCAGAAGTTCAGATAAAGTGCGCCGTTGTCTATAGTTGAATGCCACGTTTGTTATGCGTTAAAAACCGTGCGAATACCGCGGCCGAAGAAGAATATCCCTATGCATTGTATCTGAACCCTCAATTTGCCTCCCTCGATTCTCTTAAAGAATAAATTTACACATAAATAAACATATTTAATTGAAATGTATGATCCCTATATTCTTAAGTACATCCCTACGTCGCAAGAATTTTTCCTGCGATACAAGCAAACGATTATGGGATTAAATTCGATGAACGAATTCAGATAACGAATTTCAATAATCCCAGTCAAACACTTCGCAGAAGGCAAGCTTCACGACGGCTAAACGTTCTGCGATTTCCGATGGAATAGCGAACGTTTCTCAAAGACGCGTCGACGTTGAAATCGGTGAATAATTCAACGTGGAAAAAAGGTGAAGATCGATCTTTGTGTCCGAGTGAACGAGAGAAATCCGACGGGCGTTCAATTCTCTCGTCATTTCTCGCGCTGTTACACGTGAATCTTTCATGAAGGCGCGCCGGGCGCATTCCTTCGCCGAAAACGCAACGATTTATGGTATGATACCGGTACGAATGCGAGTCTCGTTCGGACCGTTTCGTACTTTTGGCGACCAACAGGTGAGCCGCGATTATTACAAGGCTTCCGCAAACGGTCGCGGAAACGGTATTGCATCGCGTCTTGGGAAACGTCCACGAGAACCGCGGTATCGATAATTTACTCTGGCCAAAGTAATTGTAGTATGTGACCTCGGGCAATTTGCGAAGGTATTAATTAAAACGGGGAAGGTTTATGGCCGGTTTAAAATACGCTGTTTTCACGGTAATTGGAAGATCGCCCACTCGAATTAAGTAATCGATATTTAGAACGCTTCTTCCGCGGTTAATGCACAGACCGATTGTAAGTGGATACGCCGAAGTGCACGGGAGATGTTTCAGCAGCTAGTTTCAATTTCTAAATGCATGGTAAATTAAATTACTTTGTAACAGAGAATGATACCTCCGTAACTTGCAACGCGGTACAAAATTGATTCTGCGAATTCAGCCGAAATTAATCATACAACCTTTTCGAATCAGAGTGTAACCACAAACTTCAGAAAGTGTTTGCGCTCTATTATAGTAAACATACCGTAAATCATTTCGTACGGTGGTCCATCGAGCCTCGCGTTGAATAACAAGGGGAAATGAGTTTAACACGGAAAAACAAACGTGGATTTATCCACAGATCAGCTGCGAGCGAAACTGCAAATAACGGTATAAAATAAATAAAATATGCTTACACAGCGTGGATATTAAATTCATTTACGTACGTTGCGGGTACAGCGACGAATATTTACCTTGGCCAATAAATATTTTGCATTGCAGATAGGACGAGAAAAATATGTTTGTGTGTCAGGCAAAGAGCGAAGTAACGTGGTCATTTATTAACGCATAGGATGATAACGCTTCGATGAAAGAATTAATAAAATTGCGCTTATATAAATTACGGCTTAACGAACTGTGCTATTGGCACGATAAAATGATTGACACGCAATAAGAACAAGCACGTTTATCGCGAAGGGCTGGCAATAAGAACCGGGGCAACCGTACGTCGCGTAGTTAAATTACTGAGTTATTGGATATCGTTGATCGATTACCCGTGAAGGTCCGAAATATCAGGAACCGTGAACCATCTTCCCGTATCAATAGAATTTCATTTCGCGATATTTGCACAAGAATTACTGTACACCTAAAAAGCTTCTTTCAACATTTCAGCGAATACTCATTTCAATTTAAATACATAATTATTCATTTTTAAGCGCGTTTAAATAATTTCTTCTAATTCCACGATTTCGCGCGGGAACGTCTAGGGAGCGTAATATAGTCGTAAGCTTCAAAGTGGATGGAAACATTTCCCTCGCCCCGGCAGGATTTGACTGAAACGTTTCTGTCAAAATTACATGTGCCCTGTTAGCGAGATAACGGGCCAGCGATTTTCAAATAAGTACATTTCTATTCAGGTGGCCCATAATTAAAACCTTGATTCAAGCCGGAACAAGTAGTTGCGTGAATCCGGATGAAAATTAAATTTCAAAGCCAGCTCGTTTCGAACGTACAGTAAATTTTTAGCCGTCGCCGCGGAACGAATTAAACCGGAATAGTTCGCGTTACTTTCAATCAAATTTAATGATTTCAATCTATCGAATCTCGTTGAAATGAACTCGCCCAAACAAACGAGAATCCCACAAAGAGAGAAAGAGGTTCTTAATTTTACAAACTAAATTGCGGCTAAAACAAATTTCCGTGCGAATATTCCGATAAATGAAAATCATTTTAATCAAACATTTTTGTTTGCAACAGGATCAGCGAACAAAGAAGCGGCGTTGTACGACGCGGTTCAATGTTGCGACCCAAACAAAGATCGGAGAGGTTCCGCGAAAACTGACAACCTTGACGTTCGAACGCGATACAAGCGTAACTTCGCCGAAGCGTATATTCTAACCTAACGGGCGTGCACGCACAATCAGCGCGCATTGTTTAATTTATTTGCATCGTTCGCGGTTAATCATCGACTAACGTCCGAGCGACCCTCCCGCGATATCGCGATCGCCGTTACAGTGTACTTTCGACGCAAACATTATTTATTTACTCGCACGCGTCGGACAACGGTGTCATAAATAAACAAATGAGGATGGAAATTCGGCGAGATTAGGGGGACTTGGATCGAGCAAACGGTACGAGGGGACGGACCGTGGCTACTGTCGGTGCTCGATGGTTTAAGATCACGATGCACGCTCGGTCATCTGTCACATCCGATTGACAGCTAGCATCCTACGACGGACAGGCTGAACGCGCCACGCAGTCCCGACCCGACAGGCATTCTTAAATAACCTACGACGCGTATGTTATAAAAGAAACACATTGATCCGGTGCAAGGTCGGAACGGTAGGCGACGATCGGCGCCCTTGAGGCAAGGGTGCGAGCGGAAAAATGCGAGCGATCGGCGGTAAAAAGGGCGTGTGAATGCCCGCCGTGTATCTGGCGTCCGCCAAGTGACACCGAGTAACGCACGTTCTAACAACGGTTGACGAAACGCCGGGGACCGTGACGAAATGAATCATTGATTATCGGTTACCTGGGAATGCAGTTCGGTGTGGTGCAGTCGACTTCCCAAGTGGCGAACAGTTTCATGGGAACGGGCCGGGTGGCCGGGGCTGTCGTCTTCGTACGCTCCGCCATTTTTGGCCCGTCGGCCCACATAAACACTCACCACACGTTCGGTTCACCGCGGCTCGCGGCTGACTGACTAACCATACGCCGCTCGTGGCGCCATACGAGTGACTCCTACGTAAACGGGCGACCGGTCACGGAAACGCACGAAGCCGAACCGCGGGAAATATAACTGAAATGAACGAACAAATATTCATATCATTGCGATGTAAGAAATATACTGAACGATATTTTGCAAATTACATATTAATTGTATGCATTATAAAATGTAGACGTGTCTGAAAGATAGCAGGGTTATTTAATAAATTATAACATTCGCAGAATGATTTTTATTACAAAAATGCATACTTGATATTAATAATCAAATAAATATACATATCCTTCCGTTAGTACAGATTTCCGATCCGTGTTGCAGTAATCACTGTTTACAGTAAATGATAAGACAACCACCACATTAGCACAGGTTGAATGCCAGCTACGAACAATATAAAATAGAGTCTCCTTTTGTGTCCGGAAACAGTGTACGAGCTGTGGTTCTGCGGGACAACCCTTATTTTCAAAGACCGCATTAGGAAGAATGCTAAGGACGCACTGAAGTATAGCCAGACCATGTAGTAACCAAATTTCCGAAGTGCCAGTGAAATCAAAAGCGCCACGTTCATACCGACGTACTTGTAACCGCAGTAAGCTAGTAGATCTAACGTCGAGAGGCTAGTCTCAAGGTTCATCACATAAAGGCTTACGATGTGCACCACTAACTCTATGATACCCCATGCAAGAGCAGAACTAGCGATAATACCTAACTGCTCCGGAGTAAAACGTTCGTGGACTCCTAAAACTAATCCGGC
>SHCU01000811.1:0-18359 GCA_004307685.1 Ceratina australensis | reverse complement strand
GCAAGAGCAGAACTAGCGATAATACCTAACTGCTCCGGAGTAAAACGTTCGTGGACTCCTAAAACTAATCCGGCTATAGCTACATATGTTAAAAACGCCATTGTCGGAATATACATGTCTGGCGCGTTTCTCTCATATCTTGGTTGTAATGGGACATCCTGCTCATATTTTACAGACCAGTCCTGTCAAACAAATTGTTTAATCAATTATTTAAAAGTAACTGAACTATCGTTTATTAAATTTAGGAAACTCACTTTATGAGTAAATGGGAAGAACAACAAAGCCAGCTTTGTGAGAACATAGTCTGTGTCGACCGCGAAATAATATCTTAAAGCTTTGACCGGTACATATTTCTCGAAGTGATGCTTTCCAGATCCTACCAGCGCAGTTCCATATTGTACGGCCATGTCCGAAACCACTGGCTGGGCCAGTAACTGAGTCGCGAATTGCGTTGTAGCGAATTCACCTCCCTGATTTGGAGTGGTCTGATAATTTTGCATTGGCCCTGTATTAAATCCATAAGGTGGTGGTTGTTGTTCCGGTACATTGAAACCATATTCAGGCATCATACCATTATTCACAGGAACCTGCTAAATAAAATAGAACAATAGATCTAATTATCTTACTGGATAATGAATTCACTGTTTATTACTGATCAAATTTACCTGCTGATTATACATATACGGAGTCTGTGGCATCGATGTCGATGGAAACGGACCAGCAGCAGATGGATCGACTAATCTTTTTGGTTTACCTACAATAATCGAATTTCTTAAAACTAGTTACACGATAGACGTAGAACTTAAGATTAACATATGAAACTGCTCTTAATACACAGGCCAAAGTTCATAACGAAAAAAAGCTAGAGAAATCATAACCTCTGTAGACGCTCTACAGTATTGCATTAAAATTTAGCATAGTGTCTCAAAGATCCATTATAATTATATTGACAATTCTAATAAAAGTTATGTTATTAACGTACGGATCTGTATAAAATATATTTAAACATTTTGATAACATCGTATCCTGTTGGATCAACAAACTCACCTCTCCGCGGAGTCGTGTGACTGTAATTCATGATTTCTTAATTGGATTCCGTGGACTGTTTACCGAAAAACACCGAAAACTAATCGAAACGCTGTCGCTCACGGGCTTGAATTTGTCAGACCCGACTGTTTCTACGAAGAAAATCGAAAACAATTCATGCTACACGTAGCTTCCACTGCACACTACACCCCGTCATTCATTGCGGAGTCTCCCACTTCTGAGACATCGTGATTCGCGATACTGTCATCTTGTGAATTAGCGGAACACAGTAAAAAAACATAGTAATTAAGAATACGGAATAATAAAATCGTTATATGGTTTGTTTTATATTAAACAGATGTAGTTGAGAAAAATACAAGTTAAATTATGAAAAAATAAATCTCAGGGGGCACCCGGGTTTGAACCGGGGACCTCTCGATCTGCAGTCGAATGCTCTACCACTGAGCTATACCCCCTGTTGTAAACTACTTTCGACAGCTGAAATTTTAGCTAAACGTTACACGTCGCTTCATTCTTTTTATTTATAAAATTGTTACATTATTAACATCAATCGATATAACATCTCACATACATGTTTAATCGAACACTTTACGAGTAAAAATTCAATCTGTATATTTTATTTCTATCATAAAACAGAATTAAAAATGTTACACAATTAATTTAATTACAGATTAAGATGCATGAGGCATTATGTCAAGATATATTGTATGGAGATTGAAAAGACAATGTGACTCAGAATTTATTATATCAAAAACTTTCCTGTCTATTCGAATTGTCCGAGTTTCTAATCAAAATAAGTAGTACTCACAATTGAAGATTTGTTCCTGCCACTGTTGATACGTTACTGAGACGGTGGTAGCTAAGCAACCCTTACATTAACTGGCCGCGGTATCAAAGGGTTGTCAGTGCGCGTCCCACCCTCGCGTGGTGCGCTTCATAGTTTTCTAAACGTAGGAACCTCGTGGACGAACATCTTTCAGTGGGAAATACGCATTTCAGGAGCATAACTCGCGATGGAAAATAGTCGAAAGCTAGCAACGCGATATTTCGTAAAGTAAGACACACGTATACAAAAATTGTCTGTACTGTTCACATGTATCATTGGTTTTGACTAATGCAACGAAATGCACGTGCTTCAGTTGAACAATCTCCTTTCACTTTGAGTAATAAATTTGACTTTGAGAACAAATTCCACTTCTAAATATTGATATCGCATTAAGAAATAAAATGCAATTAATTATTTGTGTATGACAAGCCATTTGTCCTGCAGAGTCATTTATTATACAGTGGATTCATTACGTATAACGTTTATTATACACAGTCTAGATCCTAGATGATGTAGCATTTTCATATTACACATTTCGGATTAAATAGCGTACGCACAATTTCTCCAAGATAATTCATCTTACGCGTTGATAAAGCGGAGATAACACGTTTATGAATGAAATGCACTTGCGATACGCTTATCTACCAGGAACTCGCTGGACTCTCAGTTGAAACACGCTTATAGTAACAGCAACTCACTTTTATTTCATTTTCCCCAAATTGTAATTAATAAAAAGAAATACTTGAAGAATCGTTCTGTCGTGTATACTTTTCAACCACTCACCCTTCGCTTTAACCAGAGAATTAAGAATTATAAATCAGGACATGTCTCCAGAAAATACCTACTTTTTTAATATTAAAAAGATATAATTTCATCAAGTAATAGAAAATTGACATGCACTGTTATGATTCTTAGTTGAATCACGATTTTCACCCTCGTCCGTAGTAATGCGATCGTTTTCATTTCATCGACGATTAACGATCGATTTGGTCACCAATAAGCACGATAAATCAAACGTTCTCACATAGTTACTGCACGGCGCACGTAATCTCACGTGAAACCGGAGATGTTATCATTAAATATTAACGACGCGCCATCACGAAGGAACGAAAGCCTCCGGGAATTATTAACGGAGCAATAAAGTAACGATCGACGTTCCTGCACGGTGAATCAACGAAATAACGATTTTCAGTCATCGCCACGTTACAGCAACACGTGCACGTGGGTTCGTTGTACGTGTGCTGTAGATATCATTAAACGTTCGTTCGCCACTTCGTTTAAACGAGACTGATTCACACGTTCTTGGAATTATCAAAACTTTCAAGCGGCTCTACTTATTATCGAACTGCAGCAAGGATATCAAATTTCCGTCAATTCTAATTAATTATCCTAATTAATCTTACACTACTTGATTTTTCTTAAAAAATCATTGACGAATTCTATAGGAATTGTTTATTCATAGAGACAAGAGTATTTTCACCTGTATCAGACTGATTCGTGAACGGTGAAAAATTTTCAGAAAAGATAGATCGCAACTTGAAAACTGCTATCGATTCTTCCGTGCGCTGTTCCACACATTATAAACCGCCTGGAAGTCTGGTTCCACGATAGCGTGACACGTGACGGGAAACAAGCTAAGAACGTAGACACTGCTGTTTAAGAACGGTAGTAACACTATTCGAGGTGCGGAGAAAATTGCACCGAATGATGCACACCAGGCGAAACGATTTCCCGTAATTCAACCGTCGTGATTTCACGTCGTACGTTAATAAGGATTCGTCACGATGGGTCAGAACAAGGATAAATTCCGTTGAGATGAATGAAATAGACACCGAATATCAATGAGAATTTTCTGTGAAAGAAAATTGACGAAATGGTATAACGTTACTCTGGTTATAATCATGGCGTATTGTAATTCGATCGTAATCCGTGCTTTCTATTCGAATCAGAATCTCGTATTTCATAGCGAGTACCAAGGACACTTGCCGCCAGTGCCGCTGGAAGCAATTTCGTTTAGTGCTACTGTGCCAGTGGCGTGCAACACCTGTCCGCCTTTAATTTCTTATCAAACTTCTTTTCCCTTGAAAATCAATCGATTCATATCGCTCTATTTTCCACGAGCGCACACACTGCACGGTAAACTTTCGAATTCGCGAACGTCCCTCGGTTTTCGCATCGTACATACGTACGTATCAGAATCGGAGAGAGCACGAGCATTATTTATGTAACTTCCGATGTAAAGGTATTAAAATTTCAAATTTTAATATCGATTGTGCCGTACTAACATTGCGTGGAAGCCGATTTTCTTACGATAAGGGGAGAGCAATTAAAGTGAGTGAAATGAACGAGCTACCGTGCCTCGTAGCCGCTCGTTTCTCCCTCGTTCCTTCCTTTTTTTCTCCCCCTTTTTCTGCAATTTCACACGACGGAATAAAGTCTGCCGAAGACAGGAGCGATTTGAATTTGCGTTCCGCTGGAATGGCAACGAATTACTTTATCCATTAAAGAACATTGCATCAGAGAATGGTTCAATTTCTGCTCGTTGGAGTTATTTTCAAATTCCACAACAGGTGTTGTTGCTCGGTCGTTTGAAACTTCTTTCGCCTGTCCCATCGTAAGAGGAATGATACGAGGAGGGAAATCAAAGCTGGACATTAGTCGACCTTGCCGTGCAACTCGGCGTAATAGCCACCGGCGAATGTCGGTGTTGTGCCGTTGGGTTTCTATGGCAGCGAGTGACCTGGTCAGTCCACCACGTGGTCAGTAACCGGGGTTTAAATTCGGGTCGAGTTTGGTAATAAACTCCTGATGGGCTCTGCATTAGTGTCTGTTCCCTGTGAACGAGGTCTCCGTGTCAATCAATTAATCAAACTAATATCATATCTATCAGGCAACTCAGAAATCAATGCGTGTGATAGAATCAAGGGATATGCTAGTAACGGAACTTCTTACTTTTGCCCGTTGGCGTGTCATCGGTAATTAACGCGTTGCTGCATTACTGCGGACGTGTCCAGGTATGTTTCTGTGCCGACGAATTATTAGTGATGATTGCAAGGTGTACATTGTCAGTCACGCAGTGACTGTGTTTACTTCTCGCGCGCAGTAGTCACAGCGTTTTTGGTCAGACACGAGAAACGCACGGTGCTATCTTGCAATGAAAAGATTGAGAAGCATAACTTTCATCGCCATCATTTCATATTAAATGTTTGCTTATCTATGCACGCGTTTTTTATATACTATAAATTATTTTATCATATTTGAGATGCACGTGTATTTAAAAACATTGCAGAATAAATTTGTTGAATACGCAACATCGTAATTTAGAACGTGTAGATTAACGACTCTGCGTTATCTATGAAAAATTCATAGCAGCGAAGCGAGTCATGTTTGCATTCAATCTTTTCCCAAGGGGTGACCCAGTTCGCGGGTAGAAGGAATCGGACATTCTCTTCGGCGCGATGAATTCGATCCGTCGAGAGGGCGAAAGATGCTTCCACGCGAGGTCAGACCAGTTGTGAACCGGTGCCAGAGACGGGCATGGACACTAAGACTCCGCCGATCCCGTTGAAGAACCAGGAGAAGCCCAGACCGAAGAAGCAGCAGGAAAGTGCCGGTGAAAACGTGTCCTTGCCCCCGCTGACACCATACCACAGGAATCACCGTCAGCGTCAGAAAATCCCCGTTAACCAGTGGTCGCGTGATGTACCGAGCGCTATACGGTATCAGGATCATCAGAAAAAAAGGCCTTACAGGTACACACTTTCCCACCTCCGATCGATGCATGCATACTCAAACGTTAGTTAGATCGCCCTCAACATTCTGATACATAAAACTCAAGAATCCTATCTAAAATCTGTGTAAAAATTCCTGATAGAAATTAAAGCCGTTCTAACAAGACAAGATGAGATTTCTAAGTATTTACATCGTTGTTTAGCTTCAATTACGTTTGACAATCCACGATATATGGATTTGTTCTAATAGAAATGAAAGATTCTTACATTTAATTACTTAATTAAAACTGTACTTGCTTCTAGTTGATTTCTTTCCTGCAGATACTTTTTAAGGGTAGAATAAATTTCCAGGGTGCTGCAAATCGGCGCGACGCCTTTGATGCACGCTTGCCAGCAAGGCGACAGGGCCAGAGTGTTAAGATTGCTGAAGGAACAGGAGGAAACGATCGGTTATAGAGATCGAACTCTGAGGAGCGCGTTGCACTATTGCATGGACGCTGGAACCGGAGGTGCCGTTGCCGCGGCGGCACCGGAACTGGTAAATGCACCGGACGCGGAAGGGCACACGCCGCTTCACTTGGCTGTCATCGCCGGTGATACGCAATTAGTAGCCGTGCTGCTGGCAAACGGTGCCGATGTCAACGCGAAGGATCTAGAGGGGCACAGCGTCCTCCATTGGGCTACTGGTATTTCTTTAACCCTTTGACATACAAATAAAATGCTCGTCGGCGCGTCCGTAGGATACCATTTAATTTTGGGAATACTTTACATTGCTTTAAATTTACATTGCTTTATAACATTCCATAGGGTTGTCAATTTATTAACACTATCAAATAATAATTTAACCCTTTGCACTCGAGAGGTGCCTCTCAATCACCATCTGTTTTATAAAATAATTCGTATATAAGTAAATAATTACTGCTTCAATATATTATTGATTGAATTAAACTTAATTATTATAAAATTCATATATACATTAATTTAATAAATGCAGAAAGAAAAAATTATTAATAATTTTTGATACATTAATTTGCATGTAAGATATTCACGAAATATTTGGAAATATTTGGAAAAATTCTTCGAGTCCAAAGGGTTAATAGTTTTGTAACGTGTGATACTTCTCAAAGCATTTAGGAATTATGTTAGCCAAAGACAGTTCTTGAAATCTTAGACACGTCAAAGTCTACGATGGCACATGAAATGAATGACGTCTCAAAGACATCATTGTATGTCAAGGGGTTAACATTAGATAATAAACATTCTTAATTTTATATAAAAATTGAATATCAGAAAAAGATTCTTTATTATCTTTTCTTTTTTCAATTCGAAACACTGTTTGTTCTCATTTTATTTACAATGACTGCGTCTCAGTGAGTGCTGATTTTACGATCAAAGGACACGCTCGCAATCGAGACCAATCAGGGTATCATTTAAATTTACAGAGGACGTAAATTAAGGGTCTGCGGTACGCGACGGACTACTTCAGTTCTGTTTCGTTGGAAAAGGTCAACGGGTTTTATAAAATCTTCCTTAAAAAAAACTGCTTAGAAGCTACGGAAACTGTGAATTACCGGTCTAATCTTCGCTACCGATCTCTGATAAAATAAGGGGTGTATTGGTCAAGTAAGGTTAGTGGGTCAGTCCGAGGGTGACGCCAATCCGGCTCGGCAAGGGACACGCGAGACTCGCGTCGAGATAATCCACAAGATTGACCATACTCGTCCTTGGTGTATTTAAATGAACCGAGATTTATTACCGCACGTAGCGGTAAGCTACGTACGACCGTTCGACGGATTTACGGTATGGAGAAAGAAAGTTTCTATCGTCGAGCCGCATCTGGAATAATTCGCGAGCCACCCGACGACAGACGTGACTCAACGAAAGGAAATCTTCGCGTTACACGTTTCGACCTCCTTGTTCGTCTATCGCCGGCAATTATCGTGT
The DNA here is from genome assembly GCA_004307685.1 of Ceratina australensis. Classification (NCBI taxonomy): domain Eukaryota; kingdom Metazoa; phylum Arthropoda; class Insecta; order Hymenoptera; family Apidae; genus Ceratina; species Ceratina australensis. The sequence goes on along the minus strand of SHCU01000811.1, from coordinate 10,811 downwards.
CTCGAGCCCGATGAAATCTCGCGCATCAAATCGCGCGTCCGAAAGAAATTCAAGCAAGATAGCTCTAAAACTTTGACTACCATCAGATAGCGAAGATGCATTCAGAATTGATTATTTAATATTTACAGATTTTGTCAATTTTTTAAATCGAACATAGATTCGTTAGCAGTACTGTTGGTATTTTTAGTGTTGCGTACAAGCTGTACTTACGCTCTCAATTTGCATTTTACTTCTTACACAACGGAACTGGACGATAATTTGATATCACGTGTGAACATAATGACGTGTGTAATTTCCCTGCACAAACCTACTGTGTTATTAGATTGACCTTCGCATTAGAAGGGAGAGAACATTAACGTAATGTAATCAGTATGGATGTAATTAAGCTTCGCGAATTTATAGCCGCCTTGAACTCACTGCATTCTCTAAAACGACGAAATTTAAAATTTCAATGCATCGTTAATAAAATTAAAATCCTTAGTAAACTCGAAATGCAGCGTGTCCAGCATAATGTTTTTATGACTACGAGAACATGCGCGATATTATTTTTAATCCATTATAATCGAGCTCGCTATATATAACAATTTCTTTATCCTCGAATCAAAAATTCATGTAAAAACAGAAAAGATAAATGCTTACCGAATTTATTATTCAGTCTGCGGAGAGTCGGAGTGCGTCCGGCTGGTGTTAGCAGCGGGTGCACGACCATCAACTCCTGATCTCCGCGGGGGATCTCCTCTACATTACGCCGCACAATGTTGCGGTGCGGCCGCGACTGCCGAGCTCGCTGTTCCCAAGAAGGTTGGCCTGAAAGTTCTCCAGACGCTCCTGGAGTTCGGGGCCGACGTGAACGCGAAAGACGAGGATGGCAGGCAACCGATTTTATGGGCGGCGAGTGCCGGCAGCGTGGAAGCTGTGCTGGCGTTAGCTAGGTAAACTGATCTCGCACGAACAATTCCAAGTATTCGTTCTCATTATACTCCGTTGGAATCGTCGATCGTCTGAATTCAGGAAGACAAGTTAATCGAATAGACCGTGTGAATATTTCTGACGTGGCTCGTCGGAATTTCTTTCTAGCCAAAGATATGAATGATTCTCAAACAATAATTAAAATGCAGAGCCGGCGGTTCGGCTGCCGCGGGAGCTGCGGACAAGGACGGCTTGACGGCGCTCCACTGCGCCGCTTCCAGGGGACACGCTAGATGCGTGGAGGCATTAGTGAACCTCTGCGGTGCTCACCCCGATCACGTCGACGATAATGGATGTTCAGCTTTACATTACGCCGCCACTCTCGGCCACGCTGACGCCACGGCTTTGATTCTAAAATTAGGTGCTGATCCTAATCGACAGGATCGAAAGGGTAGAACGTGAGTGTTCGATAAATAGTCGATAAATTACCTAAGAAAAATCTGTGAAAATATTTGTCTACCTTCAAATCGTTCTCATTGATAAGCGAACGTGACTGTTGTATCTACGAGAAAATTGATTTCATGTAGTACTACTAGAACTCACAGGTCGTGGGGTACATTGGCATTATTATCTCTGATACGTATAGAATACTTCATTCTAGACATTACATATACATGTATCTATAGTATGAATATAGTTTGAACGCAGTACGGACATCGCTACGAGTTGTTAATAGAAAGCAAACGTGATTAAAATTTGCAATAAGTCTACGCCCATACATCGGGTGTATAAAGAGAGTGTAAAATATTTTAGACCTGCGCTGTGTGCGGCTGCCAAGGGTCAACTTGAGACCCTGAAGATTCTTGCCCAACACGGTGGATCTCTTTACGCTAGAACTGTGCGAGGTACTGGCGTCGCTCACGAGGCCGTCGCTTCCGGCAGAATCGAGCTGATCAAATGGCTCGCGAAGAAGCGTCCGAGCACGTTGGACGTAGCCACGCACGATGGTAAAACACCGTTGCACGTGGCAGCCCTTCACGGACACTTGGACATGTGCAAGGTCCTTTTGGACAATGGCGCGAGGATCAACGCCGTGTTGCGAACTAGTAAAGGCAATCTGATGACAGCCTTGGACGCGGCGTTGTACAGGGGGTACAGGGACTGTGCGAAATTAATTCAAATGCACGGTGGTACCACGGCGCAGCAGCTTAAGATGCAGAAAACTGTACCAAACAAAGGTCAGGTCAGGTATTTACGATTTCTTTTTATCTTTGGTAATCGGAGAAGAAATGATGAAAATAATGTTAATTAGATCATTTTAATTGATTGTTTGAATGTACGAGAGTTAGCAGCCTCGTACAACAGCTCGGTGATCGTGGACTTAAAACAATTTCAGTGTTCGCAGCGAAATTGCGAATGAGACACGTCGAGAGTAGTTCTGATACGGAAAGCAGCCCGCGTAGACGCGGTCGGAGCTGCAAACTTCCGGAGTTATATTACGAGGAGCAGTGGATCGAAAAGCGAACGCGGCGAAGAGGAAATTTGAGGAAATTAGCTCGTCAGGATAGCCGGAGTTTCAGCGAGGAAGAAATTAGATTGTCGAAGACGTCGTCGAAGAAAGATCAAAGGAGAGCTCGTAGCGAATCAGCGCGGTGAGGTTTTCTCAATCTACTTCCTTCAATAAAATCGAATTCGTTGGATCGTCGACTTGAGCATTTAATATGTTTTATACATAAAAACAATGTGAATCTTTAAATTATTATTTTAAAAAATATTCTTATGATTATTACGAATAATTCCAATCGCTGATTTTAATATATGAAATACTTCAGATACGATGAAGACGATACTGACGGTAAGCTGAAGAGAAAGAGAAGCAAGAAACGCTCAACAAAATCTAGACACGAGTCAAGCGAGTCCTCGATAGAATCGGACAGCTACGATTACGCAGAGGACAGTTCGAGGTATAAATTCGGCTCACGCGTGGAAGAAAGTAAAACGGAGAGAAGCGACGAAATAGAAGCCAGGGAGTACTTGGGAAAAGATGACAGCGAGGAAAGTGTAAGCGACGACAGTTTGGAAGTGGTGGTAGTGCGGAAGTCGTTAGAAAAAAAATGCGAGAAGCTGGTCTCTGGAAGGAGGTCAAAGACGCCCAGGGAAAGTTCGAAAGAGTTGAAGTTCACTAAAACTCGCAAGAGTACTAAAAGGAAATCGAAGTCTAAGAAGGAGTTAGAAAACGGTGATAGCACGACCGATAGGGTGCAGTCGTTTGACAAGGAACAGGAACAGAGAGATGCTACGTTTCACAGCGAGGAGACACCGAGAACTTCGATAGACGAGGACAAAGGGAGTCAAGAGAGAGTTATTGAAAGTCGATATCGCAGGGACGTAACTGATAGCACTAGCCAGGAGACAGTAGAACGCGTCGTTGTGACAGCGATGGTTCACAAGGATCAAGGACCAGACACACCGAAATCTATTGTAGAGAAGGAAGTCACTTTCGATGATCGATTGAGAACTGAGGTGATTGAGATGGAAGAGGTTTCACGGGACACTGGCTCGGAAGCTAGTAAAGATATTGTAGAACAGAGTGACGAATTGAGCAGCAATCTTGTTCAAAAGGCGGTTAGCTTGAAGAAGGACGTGGAAGAAATGAGACAGCAAATGACACATGAGAAGGCGCAAATAGAAGAAGAGTCTAAGGATGATGTAAAGGGAGAACCGAGTGAAGAGAAAGTGGAAAGAGATCTGGTTGAAAAGGAAGTACCTCTTGAAAAGGAGGATGAAAGCGAAAAAGGTAAACCCCTAAATGAAATACATAATTAATATAATTGAAATGCACAGTATTTCTGTATATTACTATAATTACTTTTATTTAAGTTTTCTGTCAATTTTCTGTAGAGTCCTATTTCCAGGCAGTTTAGGTGCACACGAGATGACTGACAAGGAAAGTCAGAAGGAACGACGTAAGAGTCAACAGGATGAAGTCACTTCCAAATCTGAAGGAACTTCGTCCGAAACGAAGCATGACATGTCCGAACGCACTTCCAAGGAGGACTACGAGGAATCAGAAAAGACGAGTAAATCCGAGAGTCCGATCAGTCAAAAGGATACACAGAGAGAGGACACCACGCCAAGAACAGTTGTGGAAGACGTTCTTCCGTCGGAAGAGGAAGAGAAAAAATTGTCTTCGGAGGAAGCCAAAAGTAAACCGGGAACAGCAAAGAGAAGATCGTCATTCGATGAAAGAAGATCGAAATCTTCCTCTTCGAAGCAATCTGACGAGAGCCCTAAAAAAAGTCACAAAAGGAAGGAACTGAGGAAACGCGAGTCTTGCACGAGAAAGGTTTCCGTGAAAACCAGCAAGGAACTTGATGATAAGACGTCGGAAACCCGAGAAGCTGATAGAAGTATCGCTAAAGAAGCGTCGCAAAGTTCGGGCAAAAGGTCGACGGATGAAAAGGGGCAAACAAGTACTCCTCGTAGGAAATCGGTCGACTTCTCATCCTCGAAAGATTCCGCGTTAATGGAACAGGCCGACGAACGATCGTTAAGCGTCGAAACAGTGAGCACGACGCAGAGAAAAATGTCTATCCACGAGGAAATCGTTCAAGGCTCATCGCCGTCGAAGTCGACGTTGGAAGATCAAAAGGAGGAGAAAAAAGTAAAGAAGCGTTCGGCAGATGAGGTAGCAACAACAGGTAAGCTAATCCCCTCAGTAAGTTTTAATTATTATAAGCGATAATAATTAATAGAGAGTACGAATACCTTATGTCAGTTCATATGCTTTTAGAAGAGGAAAGCTTTCGATATATTGACGAGAGTTCTTCTAGTTCACCGAAATCCGCGCAAGCCAGACGCTCGAGACCGTCGACAGGTAAAGTTAGGAAAACCGGACGGTCTCGATCGTCGGTGGAGAAAAAATGTTTGTTCGAAAGCTCAGAAGAGCGCTCGCCAGACAGGAGCGCGATTGTGGCGGTGATCGAGAGCCCGGAATGGGACGACGAGGACGAGGAGATCGACAAAGAGATCAGAGACGCGATCGGCGAAGACGGAGAGCACGAGACCGAACCTGAAGAGGATAACGAAATGGGTGTCGTAAGAGTATTACCGAGTACAAGCGAGGAAGAGATGTCTCGAGTGGGTCCGGATATCTCAAAAACTTCGGCGACTGACTCGTTACCTCAGGTACAACGTTTCTTTTTCATGTTTCTTCGTAGCTGAAATCTACGTAGCTTAATCAAAATTAAATCAAATATTTTTCTTATCTCTACACTTATTTGCGCATACAGTAAATTATTACAATATAGTTTAATAGTTCTTAAAGTAAATGTAGTTCTTCGCTTGGTAGCGTTTGCAAAGATTAGATTTTGCAAACGCTACCAACCCAGGTCCCACCACGTGGAGGTGACTACTTTCGGGACCCGGCCGGCGGACAATACCCGCCGACTCCTTCCTTGTTAAATTACCACTCTATTGTACGGAACATTGGCAAAGATTTAATACGATTGATTTTAGGCAAGAGAGTGACCAGTCGACCACTGACTTACCATTGGCTATTTTGTCATCGGTCGTGAATTAAAATTGTAATTCGTTTTTATTCATCTATTAATCAGAGTTGAACGATTTTTAGAATAAGTTTTACAATAATCCTTCTACTATATCGAGTGCTACGATTCCTTTCCATATTTTATTAAATGACATAAAAATTGTAATGGTGTGTCCAGAATATTTTCATCAGCGGTCTTATTTCCCGAATAATTACAGGTGAATTTGCATATTCGTTCGATAAACGTGCCAATATTCGACCAAATTTAGAAACAAGAGGATTTAAGAAGTCCAGCCTCTGTAATCAATAAAATAAAATCATTTACATTATTTTATTCTGTTAATGACTGAAAAATTATATTATTATTATTGATAAAATATTCAAATTGTGATGTCAAAAGTATCTTAATTTTTTACATAAATGTGAAAATGTATCGGAGCATCTATTTTACATTTTTTTCACGTAGGTGCAACCCAGTTCTCGCATTCGCTTGACGCGGGTTCAAAGCCCGCAGGAAAGTAGAACTAGTCGATTGCAAGGGAAACAACGCCGGGACAGTGGCGGCAGGGACAGTGGCATAGAACCCAGCCCGAGGGTATCGAGAATACCAAGGAGGAGAATTATGAAATGTTGCCCGAACACAGACAAACAACAGTCACTTAACATGGACACCGTAACGAGGGATGTGCAAATCAGTCTGCGGCGATATCACTTGGAGAGGAAAATATTTTTCCAGCTGATGGAATTAAAGAGATTGCAGATACGCCATGGCAGAGCGAATGAACAAGTTCTGGTGAAGAGACAAGTAATAACTACTACTTTAAAAAATCCACGAAGTGGTAATATATCTTTAATGTGTAATAAATGATGTAATTTTATTCCATTTTTAGGTAGACGCATTTCATAAAGCCGGGATGTCTGGACCAACCCTTGGCGTGGCGAAATATGATCAACCCTTAACGTTTAGGTACCTTAACGAAATTCATTTTATCTAACATGTAAGTAACATTCTGCAAATCATACAGAATATTTCTTGTCAGGCACTTCGAGGCGTTTTTGTACGACCAACTGAGGAAACTTCAGAAAAGACCAGCAACACCAGATTTTTGCACGGAGGCAAAACAATGTACTCAGAAAACGCATCGGTGTCATCACGCCACGAGTGCTTACACCTCTTTCCCGGTTTACACTTATCGTATGTTCTCACGATGTGCTACATAGAATTTTCAGAATTCCATTTCAAGTATTAAGTTCGAGGCTTGATCATTTGGGATGGAATACTGAATCTATGAATTCAATCCAGACGATTTTCAAAGGGGATCAGTTTCCCTATCGTGATTGTAGATTATAATTGCAGTAGGTGGGGGCGTCCAAGAGCAAGCGGATCTTCTTCCGAAGATAGAAAGCCGAGGAAAAGGACAAATGACGGTAAAAATTAAGAAGAATTATAATGTTATGCTTGTAACTTGCTCGACTTGATCCTGTAACTTAATTTTCTGATGTAACACAGACATTTCCCTAGAAATAATATGATCCCTTGGAGACATGAATAACTGACATCATCGTTATTCGTTGCAGGTGGAGGTGACGCATGGAGAGGAGAAACAAATAATAGCTCTTCCAGCTGAAAGACTGGACCGTACAAAAAAATATTATGTAACATTCACTGTCAAAGGGGAAGCACAACACGAGACGGAGAAACCCAAGTCGTCGATCGGTATACAAAGACATGCCAAAAGTGTTTAGGACAACATACTCGATTACATTTACCGTTGAAATTCTTCCTACTTGGAATTCTTCTAATTAAGCTCAATACTAAAACCATACGTTGCTACGTTTTTACTTTTCTATTCATATTATTCTACTGTTGCAATAATTTGTTGATAACACATTGATTTGTCTAGTCGAATCAGTTTATCGAAGAATCTAAAAAACTGCCAGATGAAAACAGTTCAAGTATAAATTCTTACGAAACATGAAATGAGAAAAGATGTTCTGTATGAACCCCGTCAATTTCACTGTACATATGTTGATAACAATGTAAAGCTGTACAACTGCGTCAAAATATATTTCATGCATGAACACTCTCACGAGATAAAACTAAAACGAAACTCGAGAGACGGGAAACAAATTTTTATACACGATTGAGATTATTCCGCAACTCTTTGATCGTATCCGAAACAAACGAGATACGAATTTACTCTACAATGAAAATTATTCCGTTCTTGCGAGAGCAGGGGCCAGAATGTAATTAACTCGTACACGTTCTGTATATTTGTGTAAAGTGGAAACGCTAATATGTAATTTTGTGTAAAATAAAAACATTACGAACTATCATTATCACTCGGCTGTCGATCTCCAAAACTTTTTCCTTCCGTATAAAATGCGTATTTTTATTTTTTAGTCTGAAATTCAAACAAAATTCGACAGGTTTAATTATTGCCAATGCGAAACTAACCAACCGTCATAAGATAATAGTAGAATAGAGCCGAGTGACAATTACCAAGCGCAAGTTTTAACTATAAACGTTCGACCTGTATCTATGGGAACACGAATAGTGAAATGACGAAAGCGCGCACCATCAGCGGTAGCGTTTACGTTATAAACGATTCGGCATTTAGCTGTCCGCGATTCATCCGGTAACTCGTACGGACTATCGATCAGCGACGGTGACGTCGGCAAACAAATGGTAGAGAGTCTAATTCTAATCGGTTTGATTCTCCGGTGAAACGTACCTCCTCTCCGGGTGTAACAGGATCGGTGTCAATAATGCCGGCACCTCCGATGAGATTCGGACGCGGGATCCCGACGATGCATCTTGAATATTCCAACGGACAGAGGAGATTCCTGTGAGAAGCCTTCGCATGGACAAATGGCTCCAAGATAGGAAGCTCTGGCTTTTCGGTAGTACCTTACCCCTGCTGCCAAGAAGGTAAAACATCTTCATTTCTCACGAACGCATTCTCTCTGTCTTGCTGCTCGGTGAATTTTTTATATCTTCAAATGTGCATAATAAATACGAGGCCTTGTTGAAACGTGAAAAAAGGTGTGCGCTCTCCGTCGAGTAACGTCGAAGCTATAGTCATATTTGTTGCTTCGTGGTGAAGATGACCAGTGAGACTTCAGGTGTAACGCATTTAATGATTAGTCAGCACGTAACGTCGCTCCGTCTTATTAAAAGTTGTAATGCAATTTTTTATGCTATCTGATGAACACGCGTCAAGAGAAACATGCATGGTCTTAAGTAAGTACTTCGTTTCTATCGATTCAATTTTAATTCCCGCATTTCCATTTCTGTGATAAGAGCCGGCGCAGAAACGCAAGGTACAGAATAAGGTGACTGGAATCTGAATATTTATTCTTTCCAGAATACGCGACTTTGACATTGAATTGAATCGATCGATATTCGTTACATAGTTTCGACACGCAAAACATACTATATACATTAAACGCTGATGATCATTATGTGAGATCGATCTGCGAGAAAGGAAATAAATTTCGCTTTTCATTTTCTCAACGAAAATCGATGATACAGTCCTGACAAAAAATTATAGAATCTCAACTTTTTTAATAAAAACTAAAATTAGAAAGCAAATCTAAGAAAAGAAAAAATAATTATTTTATCGTTTCTATAATACCTTCTCCTCATTTTTTATGAATGAAGTGAATTTCAGGAAGTCTGTATGAATGCAACACATTTCCGTACATAAATGATCAATAAACGGGTTCTGTTTCGATGATAAATTATCATACTTCCGTGTTGTTATAAATTATTGGAGTTCGCCAAACTATGATTTATACGTTACGTATAACTTTCGACGCTGCGCTTTTATACTCAAAGACAATGCAGCCTGGTTCACGGTCGTCATTTAAACATAGACAGTATGGCAGGCTTGCTATCGATTGTCAATAATCAAGAGTTCAACAACAACGTAAAGTAGGGTTTCAACACATTTAGTAACGCTCGGTATGTTCAACGACGAGGGTGTTTCAACATCGAAATTCCATGAACACCATTCTTGGATTTTTGTACGTATTAAATAACTCGTAATTTATCAGACCCATCATGATTAAAAAGATACGTACGAACCATTTATAAAAAGTATTAATACTTGATTGTATAAATTTCACCCCACGAGATTTCGCTCTCTTACAGCAGTCGTTTCGATACAGTCTCACAATTTTGTGTATCAACGATTATTTAATATTTTTTAATAATAATATTCGGTCTATTGTTGCAACGTCGATTCTTACAAGCCTTGACAAACAATTAACGACGGCTTATGCCTCATAATGGAGTCTGCGGTAAATTACTAATGAGAGGAACGTACTGCCATTTCTTACAATGTTTCCTTATCGCAGCGGACATTTGAAAACAAGAAAATTATCATTTAATGGCAGATACAATTAGCTATAAATGTTTCCTGAATAAATGAGGAATGCCATTCGAAAGTAATGGAATTATTTGATGCCGGGGAAGGTTGAAACAATCACGCAACTTTTTCCGCAATCTAATTTCGAAGTACCGCGAGCACTCTAAATCAATTCTATTGCTTTTCACTGGAGAGGGACACGCGAGTCTCCCAATGAAGATAATAGCGATGGCATCCTTTTATTTTTCAAACAACCCTCGTCGATCGAACTATATTATCCATAATAAAGTAATTTACATGTCACGAAAGATTTTTCAAATCTACTGACCATCAATGTTTCATTATTAAACTAATAATAGAATTTGTATTTATTATAATATGTACTTATGTACTTGCACTATTCCACACATTGGAGCTTTTTATAAATATACATTAACAGTTAACTAATTGAAGTTCGACCATGAGTATGGATCCTGAAATTAGCAGCTTGGATGGGATGCAACTGCAGAGAAACGTTCTTTAACTAACAACATTAACCTTTTTTTTTTTTGATGGCAGGGATGCATTTTCTGCCGATTTAAAACTCAATTCTATCTTAAATGTTGCACGATATAAAAGCAAAATTAACGAATACAAAGGAACCACTGATTTTGGTACCACCAAAAGACCCGAATATGCTGAAGAACTGCTTCCATTTGCCTCGATATGGTCAACGATTTAAGATTCGCAAATTACCGGCAGCGCGTGCCACTTTGGTAAGCTGCCGATCTCTCAAAGAACTCAAATACATATTTATAATCTCCAATCTCCTATGTTAGTACAAAAATACATATTACAAAATAGAAACAATTTCGTCGAAGACTTATGCACTCAATTTGCACGGAGGTACACGTAAGATAAAATTCGATTTAAAGCTGTGTGGCATCTTAAAATATCTGTCGATGCCTTAGCTAAAAATTGCAAATGTTTGCTCACTGTGC
>SHCU01000809.1:23035-35739 GCA_004307685.1 Ceratina australensis | reverse complement strand
CAAACGCACACGTGGGACCGCGCGCTCGTGTGTACCTGCGCGGAGAACATGTGGTCAGTGACACACGGATGAATCGTGCGTGCGAAAAGTTTAAGGTCGCGATCGTGCGCATGTGCGTTTTCTTTTCAGCTTCAGCTGCTATATCTCGGCACACTTACATACCGCATACCACGCTGGTCACTGGTCGCGCGCACATATCGGACGCACACCGTGGCTCTACGCGGTTCGACGCGTGTCCCGCGTTCGTATTGTACGCGACAATACAACACACATCTGCTCCCTTGACTCTCTCTCCTTCTTTCATTCTTTCTTCCTCGTTACGTCCGTCTTTACCTCTCGCTCTGTCTTTCCATCTAACAACGCGCGGTCAAGACCGCTGACCTTGGCCTGCTGACCATGAGTCTCGGCCGCTTGATTCATTACGTTAGCGCTGGCGAGGGCGCTACGGTGTTTGTACTTGCCAGGTATCCGCGGATTTCATCGATTGCTCGTCTCTATCTGCATCTGCACTTCAGAACCGCGTCGGACAATTCATATGCGGAGAAGACAGTGGATGGGACATTTATTTTGCAAGTGGTCTAAGTCATCTTGCAAATGGATTAAACTAGATGCATACTGTATCTTAACAATTGTTATTACTTTAGGAGATATATATTTAATCTCTTTAGAGACACTTAAGCAGTGTGGCTCTAATACGTATATCTCTGGACTTCTTGATTAATGAATTAATTTTTGTTCAGGTATTAGAGAGATTAGTTTGATGTATGATACAAATTTTCGGATTTATAAAGGAAGCAGTGTGAGGCACAATTCTTAAGCTATTCGACTCTAACAAAAATTGGAAACATCCTTTGATACATTTACGGATGTAAATTAAACCATTTTATTTTTAGGCCGAAAATCGTATTAATTTTTAACCGTCTATATCATAACAGCATCAATCGTTTTTAATGAAACTCTACACATACATTTAATTCTATCAATTCCTACCTAATTCTATCATTTCCTACCTTTAAATTGTATGCTACACTATTTCCTCCGTAAATCCTGTGTCTATTATTTTCAATTTTTTATTGAATATCGTACACATATTAACCTTCTTAACACTTAAATAAAAATTAAATCGCATAAATCCAACATGAAAAAATGTATTCAACTCCGAAATGTTCACGAATATTTGTGAACTCCACCGTAAAGTAGTATCACTCCTAAACAGTAACGGACTAAAAAAAAAATCATGATTCATCAAGAACAGGTTTCGATGCTTTAAATTACTATTGCGATGTTCAGTTGCATGGAGAGTTACTAACGCGATATTATGATATTCTTATCCATTGTAAAACAATTGAATTGAATAAGAAATTCCTAGTAGTTAGTAATTAAAAGACTGCCTATCCGGCATTGATAACAGAACAGGAAATGAGCAGTAAATAACCGCGTCTGCTATTCTGCCGATACAAATTGCAACACGCTTCGATTTTCCTATTTTCTACATATATTTTTTATTTATTTATCGAAATAATATCGAGTTCATATATTATTCATAATTTCTTGATATAATTCTTTCGATTTATTGGAACTCTTGAGTTGTTAACTTGTATTTACAAAAATTGATAACATTCATGTTTGTTTATGATGAAAGCATGCGGCACAGAGTAAAACGAAAAATAATCACGCACTAAATTAGAACGACGCATTGATGTTATGTTTCCATATAATTACAGGCAGGTACGTTGTGTGTGTGAGTCACCGTCGCGAAGAATGAATCATGAGATAAATTGACAACGCAAACGTGCGAAAAACGTAAAAATCTGTAGACGTTATTCTGTTTCAATTTAATCAAATCCACAACGAAACATTAATAGTATTCAGATTATTAACTTTAGACATCGATCGACAGTTTGGTCACAACATTCTTTTTTCTCTCTTATTAATCAGTTTCTAATTAAATAAATCAGAAAATAGATACGAGATATGTAAGTTTGTATTAAAAAATAAATTAGGAAGACGGACAGGCGCGACGGTTTTGGGTATTTTTAACTCTCGTCGTACTTGATGAAAGGTTGTTAGTGTCGTGTGAACGAAACTTGTCGCACAAGTTTATACGATGGTTAGTTTCCTTAATGTCCTGCTTTATTTCTCATATTACACGTCCTCCGTGAATAAAATACAAATACTCGTTTGGATTTCATCGTGCAACGCCCAGTGGTGTTCAGTATACTGTTATCCTCTTACTACGGTATTCTGACAACGTGATATGTTTCATTGTTAGCACAATAGTAGTAAGCCTAAAGGGAGTTACTAATATCTGAATAAATAGCCTTACAAAATTTTAACCAACTCCCTACGTACTCTTCGACATATCTCAATTCGTAGTATATTAATATTATAATTACGAAATTATGTATTCATTAATTTTATACTTGCATTTAATCTATTTTATATTATTGCAAATTTAAATTAAATGATCGAAATAATTTTATTTCTACTTTTTATTTATCGTCAAAGTAAAATGCACATAGTTAATTTTTAACTGTACACTGTTTTATTTACTTTTTAAAGTGCATAAATGATATTACAATTTGTAAAATGATTGATCACATTATTTAAATTAATATTATAATATTTAATATTGGACTTCTTTTTATTAAGAGATTAATAGTGCCATCAATTTTAATATTGAATTTCAGTAAACGTTGATGAGAGTAAAAAATGCATCGATCGCATGTATGGAGACATCTGTACGTATGAGATGCGATTAGTCCACGCGTTTGCCTACACAGAAATAGTGATTCAAATACTATGCCGGGAGATACTGATATTAGCATAAATGATAGCGAGCATGATTTCAGATATAGCGTACTTCTTTACCGGTTGACTGATCCTTCTCTATCGACTGTGGAAAAGAACACGACACACAAATGTACACACGCGTATAGAAATGTATACATACACATGTAAGCCAGTTTACTGTTACCATAAAAGAGCATATTACATCTCATCAGTGCCAATTGCATAGAATTTATATCATCTGCAATTACGATTAACAAACATCATAAATATTGATATTATTCTATTACATTAAAAAAAAGAAATATATCTAATATTGAAATAGAATCAAAAAATTGAAAAATTTTATGAATTGTTTTATTTATCCAAAAAGCAAGAGTAAATAAGATAATTGAAGTTTTATATTAAATTTTACAGTAATAGCATTTGAAGATATTTATAAATAGTCTTGAGTGTTAGTAAAGAAATTCTTCCAATGTTTCCGCGCTGTCATTATTTGGAAATAGAATGCAAACATCGACGAATGAGTTAAGAGACACTGGTATATTTTACTTGATTATTCAGTACGCACTTTACACTGTTTGTTTCCGAAAGAGTACTAAATTTTAACCAGGGTGATGCAAGAGTAGAATACCATCATCTATTTCCGTTTTATTTGCATTTTTATCCCTCGGAATTTTCGCAGCACGCGTAGTCCGCGTTTCTAAATATTACTAACGATAAGCGTCGATGTTTGATTGCAAACATTTTCTTACCTCTTTAAGAAGAGACGCATATCGGTAGGCGACGATCTTTGAGTTTGCACGTTAGATAAGTAATGATAAGATTACACAATACGTACAGGTAATACACTCAATCGGTGTTTGACAATAAGACACAGGAGTTCAGTATCTCAGACAGTATCTCCGTCACTCGTGGTAGCACTAAAACTGAACTATAAAGTGTAGCTTGACTACTGACATAACTAACATAACTACGTCAAGCACGACTTATCGATCTCATTGTCAGACTTGGCGTCGACCTCTACAGGAGTTCGTACCAATTTTAGCAAACACATTCAGCACAAAGTGTGTATGTTAGAAAAAGTGTACTTGCAGAATTCCAAAAAATAAGCAAACAGCTAACTGCTCTATAAATTTAGATATAATTTACAGGCTCATGTAAAATTATTTCGTTCACATCAATTATTTATACAATTATCGCAACATTTTATAACTGATAAGATTCTACTCTCTGAAGTATTTCTTATCAGTGCTTACCAGGTATCTAGTTAAGTACACACATGACTTCATCCAAATCTTAAATACGTAGTACTGTAATATCTTAAAATTTAATTTTATTAAAATTATGAGCATTATTTAGTGTTATGTAATATTTGGGTGGTTGAAAGTGTAACGATCCAAGGAATGTGATCTTTCATTGACATTTTAAGTGGCATGCATGCATTGAGAGGTTCAAGTCCCATTTAAACTCAAGGTTACATTGATTAGGACAATAGCGAAGATGCAAATGAAATAACTTTCCTCGTAAGGAATTATTCCACTTTGATTTCTTGCTATTTCTCAAAGTACACAAGATAGAGATTTGATATAGGTCAGATTTTAATTGAAATAATAAATGTCAACGCCTACAGGATTCTAGGAAGTTGCCACATTGTAATCGATAAATGTAAACGTTGCAAAAGATATTCACGTAGTTTTAAAGCCCTACGTGTACGATATAAGCAAGTGCAATATCAGGCCGTGTAATACATTATGAATGTGGAACAGAAAACAGAGCACTATCTTTAATGGCTGTATCTCATTTACGACTGGTATTTAGGCCATTTTTGTTAGCAGTTTATTAGCACTTTCGCGACACAATGACGCATTTACTTGTACATCACGCAAGCTGTACAATGTTTTCCCTTTACAAACTGTAATAAATATCCTTTCAAAAATAATTGTGAAATATATTTGATAATAAATATTTCCTAGGCAACATTTATCAAAAATGATTTTTTAATATGCAGTAGAAAATGCAGGTTTAATTATCAGACTTGATAAAAACTTATTTAATCAAGAATTATTCCATATTTAAAAAATGTGCCAATAATTATTTAATAGCTTTATTATGTGACATTATTTCACTGTGGTTATTTAACACATTCGTTATGATGCAATTCAGATTACATCAATTTGTGCCTAACGTCGCATAAAAAAATCACGCGTTTCGCTTACGTAGCAATTCAAAATCGAATTAATGCGCAATCGATAATCAGCCGGACGTCTTATCTGGAGTAAATCTCGCTGGTGCAATGATAAACACGATTCTACGGTGTGTACGCGAGAGCGTAGAGGGAAGTTCAGGTTATTTGCGGCCGGCTGTCAAGGACTTTCTCTTACATAATACCTTAACGCCGGTGCAGCTACGATACGTTTGTCCACGTAGCAATAATTATTACGCTGCTGCGCGAAGAATGAAATCGCAACGTTCAACGATTTTCTATATAGTTCAGAAATTTCGATAACGAGAAACGAACTATTAATATCTATTGCGCGTTCACTTAGCACGGACCCGGCTGCCGGCACATGTCCCTAAACAAACACGATAGAAAATACACGATGCCGGTCTGCCAGCAATCTTATCGTCTGAAAACTAACCTTATTTCTCCGCCATGTACCATCAGTTTCATACGGAATTCAAACTTAACACTAAACGTACCGGCATTTTCTTTATACCTGATCTTACGATAGGGGCTCATTTGACCCCTTGTGACACGTAAGGTAGGTAAAGAATTTTTGTTACGAGAGACACGGAAAGCAAGAAATTGAATAATCGTCATCATAAGAATTTACAGAAAGTAAAATGATCAACAGGAATAGCAATAAAGGTACAAATTGAAGTAGACTTCCAAAAAGAGTCTTTCGACCCAGCTCGGTACGTTTAGTGTAAATAAAAAAATAAATTAGAGACGGTATTTTAATATCATTTCTAATTTACGTGACGTTAAAAAATTCACGTACTCTCTAGTTTCATTTAAGACAGCAATGGAGAACGTTGTGACATACCTGTGGCACTGTAGCGGACACTCGGAGGGGTCCAACGGTAAGAAAACTGTTCCGACGAACTGGCGAGCAGCCTCTTCCTGAAGATTCTGACTGGAAGTCCGGGAATCAATCGAATTAATGGGATCCAAGAGCAGCGGGGCCGCGCGTGTACCACGGCCTCTCGTCTAGATGCTTCTTGCGAGGCTGGTATCTCTTCAAGGACGATGTAACGGTGCCAGAAGCGGGAACGACGCACCGTACCGAGTTGAACCGTCTTGCTCGCCGCGTCCAACGCGAAATCGTACGTACGATCGACTGATCCCTTCCGGTGAACCTATCTTTTTCGTAACGCGAGGATGCGTCGCGGGGCAGAGGAGCCGCGGCCGATGCTAGAAACGAAACTGGCGACGTGAAGAGATCGCGGGAGAACAAGGCGGTCGTGCATATCGGTCTAAGTTAGCGTCGGTATTGGTACCAGTGTATACATAGGTGCCTTCCTCCGCGCGTATGGATATATGTGCCTGTGACCGTGTTCGGGTTCGAGATTGCGTGAGAGTGGGGCGTCTGCGCTCTCTCGTTGGCGACCTTTATTTGCATGGAAATTAGTGCGCGGGCGTACCTTTACTTACTTCCATATAAAATGCGAGAGCGTGCGCGCGGCTCGCCACGCGAAAACACCCGGGCTAGTCGTCCCCACTCGCTCGGCCTCGGTTAGGATCGCAATAAACGTGTAAGGTTCAACTTCTTGAATGGCGCGACACTGTTGCACGAGTTTCGTCGAATAAATGATTCAATGAAAAATTGATTATATCTTTAATTCGAGTCTCTTTTTTTTAATTCGAAAGTCTGTCGGGGAATTGGCGTAAATTATTATGTATGAAGCGTATGTACGTTCGCATTTTATTTGCATTAATTAGAAAACAGCTGAGTCTTACGTAATGATCATTCAACGCGACGTATCTACTATTTAACCTGAAAACATTCATTGAGGAAATGCCAGCGTGGGAAATAAATGTTCGTATCTGAATGACTTGAGTAAAAAATGGAAATATGTGATGGTAAAGAGAAATACGTTTTAAAGGTAACATTATTTTTGTAATGGAATATTTTAGTGATATTAGAATTTTAGATTTTATAATGAATGAATAATTCATTGTTCATTCATCATCGCTTTAATGCTAATAAGAAATAATAACTGACCTGTGTGATCAGTAATTATTACAGTAGACAAGAGGTAGTTGAATTCTAAGAGTTCGTTTGAAATTAACTTGCCACGCCTGATAGTGGGCTTCTCTAATAATAGAAACCCGTGTATCTTCAGGAATTTGTAGGTGAGTAGAGCAAACGAAAATAATTCTAAGGCTTGATATAACCTACTGAAAATTAAGTGTAAATTTAGAAACTAACGCAAATTCATATTATTACTATTATTATTTCTAAATTACGATAATTATGTCAAACGTTTTTACGTCAGGTAAATAACGTTTGTTACTGCACTTTCATTCATCATTTTTATTTCTGTCACAATATAAAATATTCCAAGTACATTACAAGTTCTGTAATTATTATGTACTAATGAATTCATATTATCACTATTATTATTTCTAAATTACGATAATTATGTCAAGCATTTTTACGTCAAGTTTACGTCAACTTTCATTCATCATTTTTATTTCTGTCACAATATAAAATATTCCAAGTACATTCCAAGTTCTGTAATTATTATGTAATACTGAATTGAATATGTTATGACACTCTGTGATGGTCTTCAGGTTAACAACGCTGG
The DNA here is from genome assembly GCA_004307685.1 of Ceratina australensis. NCBI lineage: Eukaryota > Metazoa > Arthropoda > Insecta > Hymenoptera > Apidae > Ceratina > Ceratina australensis. The sequence goes on along the minus strand of SHCU01000809.1, from coordinate 28,134 downwards.
GTCACCATCGATTGTTTTAATCGATGTGCTTCGTGGAAAAACTACCAGGCTGTCTCGTAATTTGTTCCCTGGAAGCGATCTCTTTGAATTTTCATGATTTGCTGGAATTGTTGACACTTTACTCGGAACAAGGTAGCACCTTCCGCGATTTCACTCTCGTAACGGTGGAACCGGCTCCTTTTGAAAGTCAAACGTTCATTAATATTGAAAACAGGCCGGTGACGTCGCCTCGAGCCATCCTTATCTACGTGCATAATTAGAAAAATGATTTCTCTGAACAGAGAGTTCAACATTTATTTGACTTTTCATTTAGTGATTAAAGTGGAAGGAGCGATTGCGGTAGCGAGCAGTTTTGCAGGTGTGAACCAATGGTGGAACTCGCATCTCCTGGTGCCACGCCCCGTCAGCCTCCGACGGATCATTACCTGGTCCAGAATATTGGCAAGACGGATCTGAAGTTGGCTCGACTGAGTCAACAATCAAATGCCAAATTCTGTTTGAGCTTGTGTCATATAGACATGTATTTATCGAAGGCAACGTGCCTTGGACGTTATACGTGATGGCGAAGAGCAACTCTTGATACGTCATTTTTATAATTATATGTTCATAAAATTATTATTCAAATACATAATTAATTATCATTGAAGCCTTTAATTTTCCTGATACGTCGTTGAAGCACAATAAGTCATGACGAAATTAGTTCTTCAGTGTCGATACAAACTGAAAAGCTTTCTATGCTCGTTTACAGATTCTTAATTTAAAGCAATTAAAATATGTGCACGTAAAACATGCAACAATAGTGGTAAGATGAGTTACTAGCATGGTTTGAGCATGGATTTATTAACATGGATTTATTTAACACACTATTTTTCCAGTAGATCAAGTATAGCCATTGTTGTCACAAAATCATGATACGATGATGGAGAGACTGTAGCAATGAACAAATATAGAACAGATTGGAGATATAGGTCGTTATTGGGTCTACGTACACTTACTTGTCGGAAGCTAATTGGACGCTTTGATACTTAAAATAACGCGAAAGTGTAGGATCATGATCGAAGTAGAACATGTTTTCAGAAATTACGTACTCCTCCTTGAATGCACCTGTTCTTCAAATCATTGATTGCTCTCTTTATTGAAACTTAATAATAACTTTTATTCTCGTGACGATGAAGATATATTTAAAATAAGAATTAATTTCTTAATTTCCTAACAAAATAAATGATTTATATTATATTCTGACTTTCTAGTGTACATTGTCCTCGACGAAAAGTTTGAATAAAACAGATACAGGAATACAGTCGAAAGTTTCGTTATATTAATAATTATCTATTAAGTAAATTATAGTCGACTCCTATGTAGATACATCGAGAAGCGTAAGCTGATCCTTTGAACGTGCTCGATACCAGAAGAGCGGCGAGTTGTGACAACTTCTTGGAAAAGATTAGGCGTCGTTAGCGGCCTTCGCCGGGCGTCGACCCTGTCAGTAGTCAGTAGTCCGTCTCACAAGCTTCAATATGATGCTCGAGTTTCCAGATACTTAAGCATCCAATCCCTTATCTTTTAAATCGAAACAATTCACTCAAAAATAAGTATACAATTTTAAATATATCTAAGTATGCATCGAGCGTTACCATTTTGGTACCATTTGCGTACCATCGTAGACTCTGAAGAAATCTTACACAAAATTAAATGAGAATTATAAAATACTTTGATAATAAAATCCAGACGTTTAATTGATTGATTTCTCATTTTTAAAAATAACAATTAAAATTTTCAATCACTGTTATCATATTTTGTATGATTGTATGATTTGATTTAAAAATAATCCTTGGCATATTAGAATAAACGTCAGAATTATAATGAAGAAGATAAGGATACTGTACTGTTTTTCATTTTTAAAAATAACAATTAAAATTTTCAATCACTGTTATCATATTTTGTATGATTGTATGATTTGATTTAAAAATAATCCTTAGCATATTAGAATAAACATTAGGATTATAATAAAAAAGATAAGGATACTGTACTGTTTTTCATTTTTAAAAATAACAATTAAAATTTCCAATCACTGTTACCATATTTTGTATGATTGTATGATTTGATTTAAAAATAATCCTTAGCATATTAGAATAAACGTCAGGATTATAATAAAAAAGATAAGGATACTGTAGTGATGCTAATTATTATCCGGGGTGAATGGAAATCGGCAGGTAGTTGTAATTCGTGTATCGCGTGGCGGCGATAGGGGAACGGGCGCTTACAAATTCGGGCGGACAAAATCTTTAGGGCAAGAATGAAAGTAATGTCGTAAATCGTTTTACAGGAGGTTTTCGCCTGCCGTTGCGCTGCGCTCCCGCGAAGAATCCCTCGTAAGTCAATCCGCTCGCCATCCGACGGTTCGTTCGCCAGGTTTCCCACTCGCGCGATCAACTCTCCCACCAAATCTGTCCGTAAAGAATCCGCGGAACGCTGGAAGGGGATGGATCTGCCCTCCTCCCTGCTTCAGAAATCTTTTACTCCATCGCGTCGTATCGGTTAGGTGGAGGAAGCTTGTACTACAAGATGGGTAATTTGTCGTTTTAAAGCGGCTACGCACGCCGACGCAAAAATCTTGTTTCTTCGACGACCTGCAGCCTACCGGATCTTCTGGTTTTTGTACCGGTGGTATGCTATTGAAAAGATTTGCCGGCTCAGTCGTTTCCGGGTTTCCCTCAAACGCGACGCCGTACACCTTTTACAAATTTAACCCTTTGAGCTCGAAGAATTTTTCCTAACATTAAAATACTATTTCTTACGCGCAAATTAATGTATTGAAATTATTAATAATTCTTTCGACATTTTTTAAATTAATATATATAGATCAATTTTATGATAATTAAATTTAATTTAATCGATAATATTGAAGCAATAATTATTTCCCTGTATAATTATTTGTATATTATTGTATATTATTTTATAAAAGAAATGATGACCGTGAGTCACCTTTCGAGTAAAAAGGGTTAAAAAGATACTTTATAATTATAATTAAATATAATTGAATCCTGCGAGCAAACTGAATATTATTTTAATATTGCATTTATTAATGAATGTATTTATGCTGGTATCGTGTTTCATTGATAACACTGCTTCATTTATTTCCCGCTTGTTAGGCGGTGCGGAGAACAGGTTCCGCTAAATTTATGCACGATAAAAGAGTGAATATATTGACACGGGGCAAACCTTTATTCACGCGTCGCGTTGTGTATAAACGAAAGGCGCTAAACGCGCGTTACTGCGTTGCCTAGTTAATTAAGCGAATTAATTAGCATCGGCAAGTAGCGTAATTAATATGCGCGACCGAGGCGCCTTCCTCCGGATGTCGTTGCGGTGTCGAAGATGTCGCGATTTTCGGCATCGCGAAACCAACTTCCCATACGTTCATCTTCGACCACCTACGGCGATTCATAAACCCCTTCGTCCTTATTAGCAGATATCGAAGTTATGACGTTCTAATGTTTAGGTATTTTTATCATCACACTTTTATAGAGTTCTGATTTTTAATCATTTATTTTGCTGTAATTTTAGTTTCCAATTAATTGTCCATGTTTGTCTACATATAGATCTCTTGTTACAATTTTAGTAGAAGGACGTGCACAGATATCGAAATTATGTCGTTCTAACGTTTAGGAATTATTATCATCACACTTTTATAAAGTTCCTATTTTTGATCATTTATTTTGTTGTAATTTTAATTTCCAATTAATTGTCTATGTTTGTCTACATATAGATCTCTTGTTACAATTTTAGTAGAAGGACGTGCACAGATATCGAAATTATGTCGTTCTAACGTTTAGGAATTTTTATCATCACACTTTTATAGAGTTCTGATTTTTAATCATTTATTTTGTTGTAATTTTAATTTCCAATTAATTGTCTATGTTTGTCTAGATATAGATCTCTTGTTACAATTTTAGTAGAAGGACGAGTACAAATATATAAATATGGTGTGGGTGTAATGACGACACTAACGATATCGCATTCTGTTCGCGCTATTTCTCAATGACATTCCACGAGATTCATTCATCCATGCCCTTATGATTACGCTTTATTTTAGCTCCTCAAGGTCTGTTTGAATGAAGCTATGCTGTATAAATGGACTTTGATAAATACAGGTGATTATAACTCTAACTGGCTATACATATAACTTTTGTTGTATATAAAAATAGTATCATAGCAGGTAAAGATATTATTACATATAAATTAATTATTAGTATTAGCGTACGAATTATAGTGTAGTCAGATAGGTGATACAGTCAAGCAGAGGGTGAAGCAGTGATTGGTCTTTGGGTGATCATAGGAATGATTTGAATAGAGTATTCTTAAAATGATGTAGATTTATTACTATTTTCAAGTGTTGTTCTGATAGGGAGAACTCGAGCGTCGCTATTCTTATTGGTATTAACAAAGAATGTATTACCAATACGCAGGCTGTATTTCTTACTTGAAAATAAAAAGAAAGTTTTAGACATGAATCTGCAGATTGAGTCTGCCTCTTATTTTTCCCTTCTTCCACGTGCTTACTCCCTTATCCTGTTTCATACAAATTATTGCAGTCCCCTTACATAATATATTAATTTTTTGTAAATATCCTAAATTCAATTTTCTACCATAATTAAAAATGTTTCACGGAAAGTCAGTATAGAAAATTAATTGCACCTTAAAAGATGAAACTCGAATGAATATCTTCCTTCTTTTAACCATCGTCGTATGAATATGAATTTACTCTTACACACATATATTAATTTTTTGTACATATCTCAAATGCAATTTTTTGCCATAATTAAAAATGTTTCACGAAATCAGTGTAGAAAATTAATTGCACCTTAAAAGATGAAACTCGAATGAATATCTTCCTTCTTTTAACGAATTTCCGTGACTATTACTTCAAGCGAGTGGCGTTATATTTGATCGGGAATGCGATTTAAGGTCGGAACGAAACAATCGGCTCGCGCGAACCGCGTCGTCGCTCGTTTCCGACAGGAAGTCTGGCCAAAGAGGAAGCCCCGGACTGCGTCAGCAGACGTCACTCTCTACCGTACAGGCGTTCGTTTCGTGCC
>SHCU01000809.1:0-11934 GCA_004307685.1 Ceratina australensis | reverse complement strand
TGGAGAAAAATCCAACGGGCCAAAAAAATATGGGGATTGCTACTTCTGTAAGTCTTTCTTTTCTCTATGAAGGCAAAAAATTCTCAACATGAATTGGATAACATTTTGCAAAAAGCTTTATTTTACAAACAGCATTGTTCACGAGAGGCTTGAATAATAAACGAAACTTGATACCCATAACAATATAACTGGATCTTTTTCCTATCATATGAACTCACCAGTGAAATCTCATTCCCTGTAGCATCAATAAAATAAGGTAGAACATTCTATCTGTACAGCAAAGATATAAATTTGGTTTGACCTGATTTTATTTATTAGAAAATTCTATTTTATCCATGCTAGATCATATAGAGACTGGTTTGCTTGACTGAGATAAGGGGTAAGTAAGCTCTACAGTATTGAGAATGACTATATCGACGTGCACTAACGAGTTCAGCCGGATAGGTAGGAAATTAATGTAGGACGTTGACATTATCGGTTTGATACCTTCTTCCATCAACGAGGAGAAATTAGTAAAGAGTCCCAGCTCCTGTGTTACAGCGCGGCACCGAGGAGAGATAAGCTGAAATCTTAACTATGACTACAAGTATGATGTCTATGTTAAAGTGTAAAGAATATCGTTTTCATACGATTTCATAAGTCTTTATAACATTTTTATATTTACGTTTATTACCTCGCTTGGTCATTTGGTAAAGGATCGCAAAATAAAAACGCTGAGATTTGGTTCCGTTTATCTATCAATCAAAACAAAATTCTTATATCTACATCTATTCGCTCTTACATCAAGTTATTACAGTCTAATATACAATTTAATATACAGAAATACTTAAACTAAGTCGTAATTCTTCGCTTGGTAGCGTTTGCAAAGATTAGACTTTGCAAACGGTTGTAATGTGAGACCTGAGTTGGTAGCGTTTGCAAAGTCTAATCTTTGCAAACGCTACCAACTCAGGTCTCACATTACATCACACATGTTAATTATTTCTACATTCATTCTTGCACACATTAAAGTATTACAATTTGACGTACAATTTCAAACGCAGAGATTCTTAAACTAAATCGTAGTTCTTCGCCTGGTAGCGTTTGGAAAGATTAGACTCTGCAAACGCTACCACCCCAGGTCTCAACACGAGAAGGTGACTACTCTCGAGACCCGGCCGGCGGACAATACCGCCGACCCCGTCTCTGATAAATTGCTCATCTATTGCAATTATAACACTTATTTCCGTGCATCAATATTAAACGTGATTAAATTTTGGTTACTACAGAACATTTGGAAATTGATCTCTTGCATAAATTAGCTGCTATCAGTAAGAACAAATTTAGGGACCACGTTTCCCTAAAAGACAGATATATCTTGAGTTATTATGACCCAAATATGCTGTATTTGGACTAAGTAAGAGTAATCGATAAGTTTAAATGGCTTCATGAAAATTAAGCTTCACCGAGCCGAGAATAAATGACTTAATTTGCAGCTCTTAAAGGCACAATCTAGGGAAAACCGTTCACGTCTGTCCATACATTGAACTGTCTCAGTTTTCGTTTAAAGCAACTACACGTTACAAATTTTAATCACACATACATACTTGCAAAAAATTGTAGTTTTAAAAAAATATATTAAACAGTATTATTTTTCTTTTCTGGGGCAATTGAGAATTTCGTTATCATATCTTTAATTTTCTTGGAAATAATCATGTCTCTAAATAATTAGACTGATATTTATAGAACTGGGCAAATGAAGAGAGATGCTATTTCCACGAAAACAGCAGCATGAAAATATGCAAAGTTGGAGGAGAACGTACATACGTAGCCGCTGTACATTTGAGGCAACCTCGCAGAAAAATATTAATTTATTACGTAACGATGTTCGTTACTTCACGAGGTGAATTACGTCTTCCCGTCTTATTTCTCGCCGCGAAGAAAGAAGGTTAACAAGCGTGGAAGTAACGCTTCATGTATGCAAATGGATCCTCAGTAGGGTCTAAACTGGAGAGCTCGGGGCTGATTTCATTGTACGTACGATTATTGATCGACTCATTAAAAGTGTTTTCAACTGGAGACACCGCTATTCAGAGTGTCACGCCAGTGTGTGCGTGTGCGTTCGCGAAAATACCGTACGTTTAACTAACTAAAAGAGAGTTAATCAACCCTAAGGGTCGCTGCAGTTCGGGCACGAATTTCCTCGATGGTTCAAATTCGGATGCTGAATTCAATTATTGTTAAATATACGACTGCGTATGAGTTCGTAATTTTGTTCGTTGGTACATTTCATTTCTCACCGTAGAGTGCGAGCGAGAAATATATCATCTTAGATTCACGGTTTCGAGGAAGCAAGAGATACTGGCATACAATGAATAATCCTGAACTGTGTATTTTACTTGAGTTATTTAATTAGAATCTAAATGTACTTAGAATCACATATGGCCAGATGGGTACGTGTTAAGTAACTGCGCCAAAGTTCACGTTATTATGACTTCATTTAAATAATGGTTATCAAGCTTGAAAGATTAACAAGTTTCAGAACGTTCATGCTTGTCTCTTCTGAGGAGCTTTGACCTCAGTTACAACTAAATTTACTTGAGCAGCGAGGCTCCACGGGAATTAGTTTACCCCGAGGGATAGCACGATTTAAAGCCGCGATACCCCAACATATCTATCTCTCATTATTTTCTGTTAATCAAACTCAAATAAAATTTTATAAAAAATCACACGATAAACGAAACTATTATTTCTAAAAAATGTTTCAACGTTTTGCTATACTTTAAATAAAATCCTATTGAGAAAATGAATGATAAATTGGATCATTTATCGTCGAATAATGAGACGAACAATTCTCGTTTGATTGTACGTAATTTATCTATCTGATCATAGCCAGTTCGATATTTTCGGTAAACGGGAACAATTCACCAGTGGGTGAAATACCATTTTTATCTTGGGGGGTAGAACGTTTTGAGAGATAAATTACAGACGTCCCCCCGGGGTGTGGACAGTGACCTCCATCGCACTTCAAAGCGCGCACTCGAGACGTTTCCTAATCTCCGGTGTCCTATGTGCCGCCGAAGCTCGATCCACTTTTATTCGCAACGTTGAAAAGTTCTATCGTACGTTACCCACCGACCCGCCAGACAACGATCGCCTCTGTTGTGCAGATTGCCTTACACAGCCCGTGGCTTTAGTCGACACTTTATCACTTTCATCGTCCGAGAAAACTTTTGCAATTAACGCGGTGTCACCCGGGGAATGTTAATTCGACCAAGTTACCGACGTCTTGCACGCTCTGACTGCTCCCATCACTTTATTATGCCCTCTACCGACGTGATTCCTGTTCTCATAAAACGCACACCAGTTCATATTTTTTAGCATTGAAATATAAATGCATTCGTCTGTTCTTATTAGGGAAATAAGATATTATCATTTCTCATTAACGATGTCACTGCTATCTTTGCCCCTCTGTAATGTCATACGTTTTGGACACTTCGCTGTTCATCTGTCATTTGTCTGTCGTGTCATGTCTGCCGACACATTTGTGACACGTTGTGTTCTACGTCTCTTTCAAATAAACGTTAAAGTTCTAACATTAAAGTATGCTCATTAAATCGAGTAACTACCTAATCTAAACTAACCCCCAACACTTCTTCCTGTACAAAATTTAGTAATAGAAATGTTTTATACCTGTATAAAATTCTTAAAATGCATAAATAATAATATCAATTCCATTTTCAATTATAAATATTAATTCACTATGTTCAAATTGCTAAATATTCAATTAGCTCTACTTTGCTTTTCAAAAATGAATTCACTTTGGAATATCTGTTGCAATGAGGAGTTGTACTTCTAAATGAATTAAAGCTTTCTACATTTTCGATATTAAATATTAATATACATCATCTTTAATTCATCTAAATTCCACGACTTGAGCTTTAGAGATTAAATTCTCATCCTATCATATGAAACACGATAAATAATTATTTTCACCAAGTTAGCAACACGTTTCTTGATTAAATTGATACTAAAAATTAGCTACTCTGTTTGGGTCATAGAATATTCGCTGCTCTCGATGGGAGTAAAATTCGGATGGAAGGTGAAAGCGTAGAAAGACATTGTAAGCTACGCTGCCGGAAATTGACGAATGGACCGACTAAAATGGATTGTACGCATGTAGTTTCCGTGCAGTTATTGCCCTCTGATGTAGGAAAAAGCTGGGGAAAAAAATCGATAACGATGAAAGTTCTCTGCATTTTGCGAGATTTTCACGATGCGCTTTTTTTTGTTAGCTACCTACCTACTACCGAAAATTGAAGCGCGCGAGTCATCGGGAAATCGGTCGTACAATGATACACGATTTGGTATTTATTCGCGTTACACGAGTAGGAAATTGTAAAGGAAATATAACTGAGTTTTATTTCAAGTAATATATTGCTTTTTAAAGTTTTTGACGTTCTACAATATGTACCAGAGTTCATGATTTTCATGAACAATTCTGTTCGGTTTATATTTAACACTTATTTCAATTGAGATTTTTTAAATTACGATCGATACGAAAATTAAAGTGAGAAACGCGTCTGTAATGAAACATTTCTGCTGCGGTGTCTATTAAGAGCAGTAATTATTCTCTTCTGGGAACTGTTTCCCCCTTTCCGATTGTTACAAGATGTCACGAGTCATCCGCAATTCTGACTTTATAATACCGGCTTCATTAATTGTTCTATTTCCCTTTTCTTCCTCATTGGACGGCGTGATGAGGATTTGTCCTAGATAAAGATTAAAGTATAGTTGAAGATGAGGATATCTGTTGTGTCTTATCTCTAGATGAATTATTCGGTATTGACTTTGACATCTACTGTTACATACCCAATACAATTCTAATTAAAATAATTTTGCACTTCAGAGTTATTAAAATTAATAAATCTACTCATTTAAAATGTCGTTGCAAACATTGTACATAATTTTAAAATTGATTTTTGAAACTACTCTTTTATCTCTACTTCCTATAGTTAGTATAAAATACAGAGTTTAATTAATTGTCAGTATATAATAATGAGCATTCCTTTCATTAATACGTCAAACGCAACTAATTTATTAAAACACGAAATAGTTCCTCTCGTACTTTTCTGCCTGAAAACCAGTGAGTAAAACAGCGGCGATCGTAGGTATTCGAAGACCGAAGTTTCATAGTATACCCGTGAAAAATGTACGAGGCAAACTTCCATCAGGACATTACTGTTAAATAATGCAGTTAAAAACGAGCAAGTTTGATTTTCCAGTTTGCACACTCCCCGTCCTGAATTATTCTTTTTTATCCGTCACTATCCTTTTTGTCTCATTCTCGTCCCGGCAAGTGTGCATCCTTGAGGTAAAAGCACTGATTATGTTTACACGGTACACACGCGGCCTCCTTAAAAGACATAAAGAACCGTTTTACTTTAGACTTTGCTGCGAGAGTGCTTGAGTGATACTAAACTGTTCGCCAACATATTTTTTATACTTATTTACGAACCGATGTACACCTTATGTAAAATACGCAAGCCGTGCAAATTTTATAAAATATACACGAGATGAACTAAATAATTTCATGCGTTCACTCCATCAGCTCGGTCTATAGTGTCTAATGCATTCGCTCTATCAGCTCAGTCTATCAGTGTAAATTGCATTTAAGAAAGTTAAATATAAATACATTAAAAATTTCTTTTGCTATTTATCGCTACAAAATAATCTCATGCATCCACTTTATGTGTCACATCATATTTACAAGTCAAATTAAAATATTCAAATAAATTGGATTTAAGAATGTTAAACATAAATACAAGAAAAATTAATTTTTCCATTTCTTGAGGATAAGTACATAAAAATATATCGATATTTATTTTAATCTCTTTATGACCATACGAGACATTATGATTTAAATTGAAATAAAAAAATTCCCAGTTATTTTTGACACAACTGTCATTCCTTTTTTGATCGTCGCCGACTTTATGTCGGAATTACTAGTTGGTCGTCGATAACTAGACCGCGCGTCGTATCGAGCCCCGATGAATCCGGGAGAATGTCACGTAATACGCAATAATCCACGACATAAACGGAAGATTGTTTTTTCTTGCCCCTTTTTTGATTTCGTCCGCGCTTAGACCATCTGCCACTGCCCGAAACGATTATTGCACACCAGCACCGGGGGCCGAGGCCGTGAACGAGAATTTTTTCCATTTCTTTCAGGGTAAACATTATTTCGTACGACCCTGATGCCGACGTGTTGTCAACCGCACGTTCCCCTTCCTACCCCTTTTTTCCTATTAGAAACTATAACGCGCGATTTGAATATCGGCGTGATACTCGCGAATCGCCGAACGAGCCAACCGACAATCGAACCTGGAAGAATGCACGCTCTGATACGCAATTTCCTATCGGCATTTCTCGCGCTCGTGTTTACTGTTTATCCGAGGAAGCTTTCCACTTTTTGAGGGACGCTCGCAAGTGGAATCGATCGAGAGCAAATAACGAATTTTACTGATTGAAATCGGGGGAACAGAATCTGTTTACTCCCACATACGTAAGGTTCGTACCATCTTTTTTACATTCTAATCGTCCGGTTTTTCATCCGTGATAAAGCCAAAAGTCTCACTGTTAACCCTTCCGACTCGAAGAATTTTTCTACAAATACTTCGTGAATTTCTTACACGCAAATTAATGTATTAAAATTATTAATAGTTTTTTCTGTCGACATTTTTTAAATTATTGTATACATGAATTTGATAATGTTTAATTCTATCAGTAATATTTAAGCAATTTTTACAGAAGAATTTAAGAGGGTTCATTTTGACCGTGTTACGTTTAGCGTTGATAAATCATGTAGAGGTCAACTTTTCTATGGAGTATGGTGACGTTACCTGAACCACTTGTACTCAAAGAATTTTCCATTTTTTCTTCCGGCAATTTTTAAATTTATATATACATGAATTTTATAATAATTGGGTTTAATTCTATCAGTAATATATTTAAGCTATTTTTACAGCAGACTTTTACATTAAGTTTAGTTCAATCAATAATATATTGAAACAGTAATTATTTACCTATATAACAATTATTTTATAAAACGGATGATGATTGAGTACAAATAGTTAATTTCGTTAATTCGTTGTTCTTTGAACGTGACGTCGTATTCTAATTGTATCGCAAACAGTGATGGAATTTTTTATCATCTCGACTCAATTAGACGCGCTAAGAAGTCTCACTATTAACCCTTTCGACTCGAAGAATTTTTCCACAAATATTTCGTGAATTTCTTACATGCAAATTAATGTATTAAAATTATTAATAATTTTTTTCTGTCGACATTTTTTAAATTAATGTACACATGAATTTTATAATAATTAAGTGTAGTTCAATCAATAATATATTGAAACAGTAATTATTTACCTATATAACAATTATTTTATAAAACAGATGATGATTGAGTACAAATAGTTAATTTCGTTAATTCGTTGTTCTTTGAACGTGACGTCGTATTCTAATTGTATCGCAAACAGTGATGGAATTTTTTATCATCTCGACTCAATTAGACGCGCTAAGATAGTCGTGGGTCGAAACTAATGGACACCGGTGTGCATTATTACAGCACATTCGTTAATACGAATCCGACCACTGTTTTCCGCGCGGTTTGTTAAACCGGCAACGGAGTAGCAAATTAATTCACGGAGTTTTCGCTTTACAAAGAACCACCGCGAAATATTGAAACGCATGGAAATTAGAGAAATTAAATTCCCCTGATACGGCCGCTGTGATTTATACGTTGCCTCGCTTCCATAATTTCCGCGTAATGCTACACGAAATACTTAAAAATATAACGTAATTATATTATTAAATTTCATATTTCTTTTATAACAATATATTATGTACACATTAAAAATTGCATGGGAATTTTCATTTAAAAGAATAATTTCGATTAACGATAATTACGTTTTACCCTGTATTTAATTCCGCCTCGACGCGGACAGTTTCGCAGTTTGTATTATAATAACACGGGCTGAACGTGCACGCAACCGCGGAAGGTAGAATTTTATGTGTGTAATCGGCAACGAATGGCTCCTATCGAAACGGACGGAACTATTTCCTGGCTATAGGACCGTCGAATTGGTTAACCAGATCCAAACCTGTGGAGATACGTGACGAAACTGTCGACCGGGCTTGATTGTTTGCAAAACGTGCGACTGGCTTTGATTCTAATCGATTCCCTCATTAGGCAGGGACAGTCGTCTTACGGAGCCAATTAAGGTTGCGTGAACCGTGAGATTTCTAATAATCCCTGCTCGCTGAATTTTGATTGCTTTGCACTTCTCGCTTAACAATTCCATTGACGAGAATGCTTTATGAGATTATTATACTTGTTGGCGTTAACACGGGGTTGAAATACATTTTTACAAACGTGAAATGCTGCAATGACTCTTACATATGCATGTATGCGTGCGGCGTAGATAACTCGTTTCACGGTTCGAAACGTTTCACGTATTTGAATCCTTTGCCTTGGCAATAAATTATGCGCATACATAATTTATGTTAGATTGTGATTAGATTACACATACATGAGGCTTAAGCATTACTGCCCCCGTAAATGTCTCGCAATTCTGTCTTAATTTCTGTCTTCTAAACGTTTAATGTGCTTTACCATTGTTCTTCTTTCAACATACAATGACTTCGATGAATTGTCGATATCAACTGAGTTGCCTTCAATTTCCTGTTTCTCTTTACTCGTGAGATACGTAGATTGATACTATTTTAGTCGGTAGGTACGATAACGCTTAAACTTGTGTTGCAATTATGTTTGTAGTTTTATGACATCACGCGATGAACGTTCTCTATATAGACCAATTTCGGTGGTAGTAGACTAAAATAATAAATTAGTCAAATAGCAATTACGGTTTCCAACGTGAAACGTCGAATGCCTTTAGCAACTCGTAAATGGAAGCTGCATGTACGAACTCGAAGTAATTGACAGAACTGTAACTGTACATGGGTCACATCTGCGGTATTCGTGAATCGCGTAGAACTTATACGAAACATATGCTCTCGTACACAGCGGCTTAAAAATGTTTAAGTGTCGCATTAAAGTATATTCATCATCATATCATATCTCATCACGACACACTTTATACGTTTCTTATAAACATACGTGTAAGTACTGACTACACTGTCGAATTTTTCATTTGAATTAATTTTCAATAACGATTATAATAAATATTTTATTAATTATACGTTTTTAATTAGAGTATTAATATATATTTGTTTATTATATTTTTACTGATAATATAAACCTACTGATATAAGTGATCATGTACGTATAACTGCGCAGTACCATATGTCTGACATATGGCTGACTTATACTACTGATTTCTCGTATACGTGTACTACTCATATTCCTATCACTAGTCAGACATGGGTATTAGTTTAATTTCAATGGTATTACGTTTACTGTAACGTTTCACGTGGAATGTAACTTGAATATTACGTATGTACATGCTATATATATAAATATATTGAATGAAATAGAGTACAATTAATAAAATTTAGAAGAACATTAAATACAAGTAATAGACGAGCAGTAACACGATTACTATTATTCAGTGTGCAACAACAGTGAACTTGCTATACAATAATAATTAACCCCTTAAGTTACAAATAAAACGGAGTTTGTACGACTTTCACATAAAATGAATGACGTCTCCCAGACGTCGTTGTAAATCAAGGGGTTAATTATAAGAACGAATCTGAACTGAATCATTTTGTAAGAAGCATTTCTTGGCTTAGAGAATAATCATTTATAGGATATCGAAGGCGAGTCCTATATCCGAGTCTCAAACAAATATAGACGTACCAATCTATTGATACTAGCCTTATCTAGCTTTGCCCAACATGAAATTTAATTTTTTGTATCTCATAATGAAATAGCGTACATTTAATAAAATTTCGAAGAGCATCAAATAGAAGTAATAAAAGAGCAGTAACACGATTACTATTATTCAGTGTGCAACAACACTGTACTTGCGATACAATAATTTATTAATTATAAGAACGAATCCGAATTGAATCATTCTGTAAGAAGCATTCCTTGGTTTAGAGAATAATCATTTATAGGGTATCGAAGGCAAGTCTTATTTCCAAGTCTCAAACAAATATAGACGTACCAATCTATTGATACTAGCCTTATCTTTTATCTTCCTCTCCGTTTCACTCATCCCGCACGCAAGATCGTGCGAGTCCTCCGATGGTAGTGTGGCGGGTGCCCGTGGCAACAGGTTGCCTAGCAACAGTAAACCTCTCTCACATCCCTCGTTGGCCACGGCACAGTTGCTGACGCTAACGTTCCTACGTTATCGTCCTCTTTGTTCCTTTCCTCACACCTTTCCTCCTTATTAAACCTTTCGACTATCAGATGATATCAGTCGGTCCGATGTTTAGGGCCATCTCTTAAAGGAATTCCCCTTCATCTTCCGGTGCTCCGGAATACACGAATGGTTCGGCTTCCAACTTCTTCTATCGATATTCCTCCGCGCGGAGGAATGCCGAAGGGGTAGATAATAGGGGCTAAGTTCCTTTTTTTCTCTCACTCTCTCCCCTCTCGACAACGAGCCCCCAGAGAGTTTTCGGGCGAATCTAGCAGGCCTCCGGGATATTTCCAATTGTTCATCATTATATTCACCGCACGAAGACGCAGCGCACAGTTTTTTTTTGTTCTAGCGTCTCTCTACGCCCGGCTATATCGGCGTAATCCTATCGCCCGGGGTGACCGTTCTCCTACGGTAAATTTTTGAAAGAATTTTCCTTGACCTTTTTCTCCCGCGACACTTTCAACCCGCATACTACTATTAATGTGTACTACGATTAGGAGATATATTCGATCAGATAACAGTCGTTCCGTATCCCTTCATTTATTGCATGTAAATTTTTTTGTGAAACGAAAAATTATGAATTATTATTGTATCAATTAAAGTCAGAAGCATTGTATTATTTGGAAAAAATGATCAAAAAGGAATAGTGAAGTTTTCTTTCTATCAATTTAAGACAGGCTACTAAAATAATGATTGTAGAGATAAAAAGTTACTAGCTGGTTCCTATTCGGTAAACTGAAACATATTACTTCCTGCAATTGGAAAAACGAACGACACGAGATAGAGTGCAGCATTCGGAAAAAGGAATTCATTTAAAACATATTAGTTAGTCTGCTTAGAAAAAGGCGCGTGCCTGTTGACGCGTAACGATAAATCTCCTTGACAGTTGAAATCTTGGCGAAAAACATCAGGCATCTCGCTGCGAGGATCGTTTATCTCTCGTTATGCGAAGCGGAGTGAACACGATCGGCCTCGGCCTCGCCCGTGAAGAACACATATGACTTTTCTTATCGTGATATATCTACCCCAATTTTTTTTTTCATCGACGAAATGCAACTCCCTTATTGTTACGTGTCTTATACGGAATTACAGGATCGATAATCTGATCTTTTTTAGTATTATAGTAACAACTGTTAAGGTCTACGAAGGCCTGACGATGAAAACATTTTATTCTGATTTTCCTGGAGGGTCGATACGGGAGGTATTTGGAACTGGGAAAAAAATGAAGGTTTTTTTTGACAGTGTCCTGAATTTTACATAAGTTCCGTATAAATCCGCTGCATAGAATATCCAACTGTGCAGCGGAAGGAAGGTTGCAAGCGTACTTAAACTGGGAAATTGGGTTCGCAAACGTTGTCATTTACGTCTTTTCGAAGTCTGACGACCTCGTGAATTTTTCTGCGCGTCAAACGCGAGTCGAAAGATGGGTAAGCGAGTTCAGATTCAAATCCCAGCTATCCCCATCAAGATTCTAGTAGTTTTTGCATTTCATATTAGGAAATTGGATCGGATTTCGAAATCAAGTACGTTTCATAAACTTAGAGCTTTATTGCTAACC
>SHCU01000807.1:15835-36323 GCA_004307685.1 Ceratina australensis | reverse complement strand
AGGCCGTATGCCACAAAAAGGAAAATTGAGTTAGGCCGTATGCCTCCGATAATCCGTAACCGATACTTAATACGTCTACTCCTCAACTGCCCGGTTCATCGGTATTCCCGATTTCGGCAGCACCTATATCAGTCTCTCGTACACTCCCACCACACTTACGCACATACACACTGACGCATACATTCTAATTCTTACAGAATAATCTCATCGGTGAATCCTTTTGTAAATACAGAGTCGACGTATAAAACGAAATCATGCGATCCTTGATTCGTCACCGTCGGGCCTGGTCCTCGGTGCGCTCGGTGTCCGCCCGTTATCGCCGAGAGATTAAGCGAACAAAGAACAGGCGGTGGCTGCAGATCGGATCTTCCTCGGCATGGAGATTCCTCGAACGTATCCGGTTCGGTGAAAAAGGGCGTCATGCATGGCTCGCGGCAGGGTGTCGCCTGCACCCCTCGCCAGGCCTCGTCGACGATCTTCACGGTCAATATAACGGACGTCGTAAAATCAATTAGTAGCGAATTGTGCCGGATCGCGCGGCTCGTAAACCCTCTCTTTTTCTCTGCGATCTCCTCGATCATCGGTTCCACCCGGCGATCGTTCGCTACCGTAACCTCCTCTCCCGTGTCGTGAGCGTCGTCGCATTATAAATTCCTTACTCTCCACCGAAACGAGTCGCGCGATTTAACTTCTTTTTTCACTCCATCCGCCGGTATCGACGATACGTGGAACGTAGGAAAACCGATGGAGACCAATTGAATGGACGGATACAGGTCGATGGCATTAGTTGGCCACAGGAGAGAACAGAGGATCCCTCCGAGGATGGGATCTCAAACTCAAAAGGAGGCAAGATAGGAACGAAGGAAAGTCATCTCTCGTTCTCTACCGCTTCCGTCGCTATCTTTCGCTCCAATGGACAATGAGACAATGGAGTGACGTTTGCGAGACGCGATAGCAGTCGGATTAATTCTCGATCGATTCGAACCGTTTCTACGGTCTTCGAATTTCGGGATTCGTACTCTGTCCGAAAGATGTGTAACTCGATCTCGTTGACCGGTCGCAGCCAACAAATTGACGAGAGTATCTCGCCCGAATAGTATCTCTCCCCGCGTAGGCGATATAGAATACCGAAATGTGCGAGAAGCCTACCGTGTCGAGGGTCGAATCATCGTTATCATAACCATCTGCTCGTCACTTTTACGAGCTTAAAAGCTGACGCTGCCGATCGACGGGAAGATCAAAGAAGGCCGATGCTTCCGTTCTCGAGGATGGAAAGTCGCACGCGAAAACAAACTCCCCCCGGTGAATAGATTATTCGGTAGCGAGTAGCGACGGACCGATACCGGCAAAGTGCTTCTGGGACCGCTCAGAATTTTATACGAAGGGGAACAAAGAGTTCCGCCTCGCGAGTCCGACTGCATCCTTCGGGGCTTCAAATATGCGATGCATCCGCGCGATTCGTAGACACGGATTCGAGATCAAAAGGTTGTCGCGGAGTCCATTCGATAAACGTTCGACGCGTTCTTTCTAAGACTCGACGCGTCGCGTCGCGTAATATATCTTGCTCGTTCGTCAACGTCGCATACTTTTCGTATCCGTTAATTTTCTCTCGTTCCCAGTGTCGTTTGAATAGGAAATTTTCATCGCGTCAGATTCGTATCGGCTCGTGTAGGACACGAGCCACGACGCATCGTTGCCGGCGGATGAATGATCGCGTGAATCGTCGTTACACGAGTTGATTTCGGGGTGACCCCGAAAATCGATGAACTTCTGGCAGGTCTTACGACTAATCGTGATCGATGAGCCGGCGCGCAGTGGCACGTGACCGGTGATCTATCGCGTGGAAACGACCGATCTCGAAACGCGATATATGGACGAGAAAACATTTCGCCCTTTCGTCGGGCATCGTTATTTTTTCTTTAACGCTTCGCTACCAATTTTACCCCCATCGCTCGGTCCCTTGTTAACGAGCCCCCTGCCGTTCAACGTGAAAAAATAACCCGATAGAATCTGTACTCTGTGACTGATCTCGGGAATCAGGAGAATCGGGCCAAGAATCCAGAGGAACTAATTGGTCCGTGGCTTGAAATACGCGTACCGCTGCATTCGTTCTCGAGAAACCTTTTTGGCCAGGTAGTGATCCTGAAATTATACCTCGTTACACGCGTGCGTGTAAACGCATACAGAGAGGAACGTCGTTCGTCGGTTGTCGGAGCCTATCGATGACCCTCATTAGGTAATCATCTTTTAATTAACCCGGGCCGAGAAAGACGCCGCCGATAGGCCGTGATTACCTTGTCCTACCGGTTCAACGGGCAACCGAGCTCCTCCGATGAAAACTGACACGGAACTTGACGCGGTCTAATCTCGCGAGCAACAGTTTCTTATTCTCAGATCGCGTCGATCGTCCCAATCTATTCTTCCTCTCTAAACAGCGGCTCGAAACACGCCGCGTTGTAACACGTGTCTACAAAGCGATGCGAAACGTATCAACAGTTTGTTTCCACGAGACGATTGTAAACGTTGTACTCGTTATTGTTCGCGACGATTAATACCGTTACCCCAGTTTATTATTACATCACGCGCACGTGCACGTGCATCGCGAACGACGCGTACACCTCCGAACCCGTTTCCCCGTCGAACCGAGTTAATTAACGGATTGAAAAGTAGACGGAGCGCTCGTTTATTTACCCCGTCACTCCATCCCTTATCTTTTCGCTGCACGTTTGCTCCTTTGTTCCGGTAGGACTCTCTGTCTTGAAACCTCTGTCCCAGCTACAGTCGCGATATCCGTTCACTTTGACGTCGCTCACAGTCGGGATAGCGACCTCGCGCAATCAATTCGTTTCAGAACTATCGTCGGCCTTTACCTTGGTCCATCCGATGCATACCACCTCTGCATCGTCGCGTCTCTGTCGACGGCGACGTCGTCAAAAATTACATGGAAATTAGCGTCGGCCCAGATACTCAACCGAGGGTAGAAAGAGGAACGGGAGTAGGCCGATGATTTAAAAGTCTACGGAATGTAGCGTGGTAGGTATGTAATTGATACAGAGAAATCGCAAGTGGCCAACGTGGGTTGGGGACCCGCCGCCGCTACGAGGGGATGCTGAACGAACGGTTGTTTGACGGCACCGCCGTCACACCGAACCACGGTAAACCTGGTATCGCATTCACGGTCCACTGCCTCGCGATTCGGGTCTCCGCCCTGGTTCTACGCTGTCTCCGGCTCGTAAAAAAGAGGAAAGAGGGAGGAAAACAGGGAGAGAGAGGGAGACGAACACGGCGGCGTTGGCCATCCGTAACCCTCGATCGTCGGATTCGGAACGGTATCTGCGCTCTGCGAAACATACTTAACAGATGGTTAGGGACAACGCGTTGCTCTTACAAATTGCGGCTCCGAAACGTACCGTCGTGTTACCCGCGAAAATTTATTTCATAGGATTTATCATAGGGGATAGCTCGTTTTCCAAGTCCGTTGAAACAAAGAGTTCTGCTGGGAGCCACGCGAGAAATCTGTTACTCTCTCGGTATCGGTAATAAATATAGTCCTCTCACGTGTTCGTCGTTTCCATTCGCACGAGTCCGGCGCGACTTCGCATGCTAATCGACGAAGGAGAACAAAAGCTGGCTTTTAACGGAGATCAAACGGAACGGGAGAAATAGTTGTATCTGTAGCTATCGGGTAGATATTATTCTTCGCGTACGAATCAAAGATCGCT
Source organism: Ceratina australensis (assembly GCA_004307685.1). Taxonomy (NCBI): domain Eukaryota; kingdom Metazoa; phylum Arthropoda; class Insecta; order Hymenoptera; family Apidae; genus Ceratina; species Ceratina australensis. The sequence continues at coordinate 32,601 of SHCU01000807.1, read as the reverse complement.
CGATTTACCGTGGCGCGGTCGGTTCAACGAGAAACGCGCGATATTGTTCGTCGAACGGGTAGGCTGCGTGAAGTCGTGGGTCGCCAGGTGCTGTAAGCAAAGCGGTGTACAGTAGGCGCGCGTGCAGACAGCTCGAGGCGCTTACTGGTTGACCAAGGGGTGAGCAAACTTTTTTCTGAAAGGCTCGAATAAGAAGAAGCTGCGGGATTTACCGCGTCGGAAAGAGGTCACGCCGTGCCAAAGCGCAAGTCTTTTTAATCATCTTGTCAGGCCCGTATAATCGGTGCAAATCGTCCGTAAAAATTCGAATTCCCCTCTCGACGCTCCCCCGATGCGTATCGTTGTATCTCATCCTGTATTAAAAATAAAATAAGAATCACCGTGGCGAAAAGTAGTCGGGTTGCGAACGGAGCGTAGGAAAATGAGCGAACGCTGCTGCAACATTCTAATTCCGGTAATACGCGATGCATTGGCTTTTTGCCAAGCGTTGAACGCGAGCCATTAACGAGCGAGGATCGCTTATCAGTTGCTGAGTCCGCGTTATTGCGATGATGATGACCAACCGAGCGGTTACCGGCGATGTTCCCTGTCCCCGTGGCACCTAGATGCCCTCACGTCTCGTAACTCGCCAGATATCCCCTGCAAATGACTGAAACGATCGCGTCCGTGCGTATGTACGTACGTACGCGCCCGTGATATTGACCCTACATCGATTGCGAAACTGTTTGCGCGTTTGCGCGCGTAACTATTTGCCGAGTAAAAATTCCCCTCTCCCTGTCCCGGCCCGGTTGATAAACGATCGAAGAATCCAGTCAATTTTTAACGAGACATCTAAAAATAGAATAGAATTAATTTTAATCGCGTGCACGTAGCCAGCAACTTAATATCGGACTCACGTGGCCGTGATCGGTATTGAAACGAGAAATCGCTCGTAATCGTTGCGCGTGGCAATGCGCGGTAAACGGGCGAACGTCAATCGCTGGCAACGGGCACTGGTTGACCTGTACCGGTCTCTGATCGTCCGATGATAGAACGATTCTAGTAGGGTCTGTATTTGCCAATGGTAAAGGGGACAGGGACTGGTCGGCTGGATCGCTGAAATACCGGAGATCAGTCGAACGATAAACGAAGAGGGCGAAAGGAAGTATCGTTGTTCGTCGAAGAGAAGAGGAGAGATGATTTAGTTGCGAGTTCGGGCGGGCTGCTGGGGAACTGCGAACGGGTTTTAAATATGGTGGAAGGAAATTGCGTCGGCGTCGCAGTGGTGCCAGCACGAGAATACGTACCCGATAACGTCGTTAGATCCGCTGGTGCCGCTGCTGCGCCGCTGCTTCGCTGCTCCCTCCAAAACCGCGCGTGCATTGGCAGCATTGTTTTTTGGTAGTTTACAAATAAAATGGCCGATATATGAGGCTATTTTGTATGGACAATAAAATATGTAATTCTGTAAAATTAATGACCACCGGCCGCTTGTGTACGTACGTCAAAGTATAGGTTCGGTGCCGCAAAATAGGATAAGACGAGGTGAAGTGTGAGTGAGCGTGTGGGAGTGCCGTGAGACGAAGGTGGAGGTTGTCTTTCAAGACCCGTGGACGCCGCGGGCCCGAACGACCAAAACGAACGATCACTTAGGGACTCTGATAGACAGAAAAGTCAACCGACCGCCGTGTTTTTGCGTTGGCGCGCGGTGGCGCGGTCGCAAACGTAGGGGAACCAGCGTAGATTCAAGGAACCTGGTTTACACCGCACAGGCCCCCTCTGCCGCCTGCTGCGATCCTACAGGCACTCTCGCCTCGCTTCCCGAGCACCGTGTGTTCCCAAGTTTGTCGAGACAACAACACTTGGGAACACCGTGCGTTCGATGCGCCTCGCGCTGCACATGATAGCGGACGCATGGCACTGACCACCTTGCGGCCTTCGTTCTATGCGTTCTGATCATATTCTACATGGTTCGTCGACAGCGGTCGAGAGCTTGGACACTGACGATGCCTGTACCGACTCAGGCCCGTAGAGCCAGATATGAGTCGAAACTTTAAAACCCACAGCTGAGATACTGGAGTGTCACGGGTACGTTTACTTAGAATCTTTCAAAATATTTCCCTCCGACCAATTTGTTGTAGTGGAGAGAAGTGGTGCGGACGATGCGTTGACAGAGACGGAGGGGCCTACGAGCAGTGCATCCAGCCAGGCCACCCCCTCCGTGATCTCCCTGTCAAACATGTGCACCACTCCTGGCAATGTGGGCACAGGATTTGGATACGCCTGGTCCTTTGGCGGGCCTGGATCTGAAACTAGAGAAAATACACAGGGTGAACTTGCCACGAACATTAGTTACGCGGTGAATAATAATCAGGACCAAGGATCGAGTCAGAAGATACAGGTTGACATTAAACCTACTAAAGTTGCCAATAGTACGCATCGTAGACCAATGTTCACTATGAATGAAACTTGTCAACAGACCCCGACGACTCATCATACAGGCGGAGCTCATAATCAAACCCACGGAACGCATGTTCGCACCAAGAAACATCACGATGTGTTTTCGTTAACGTGCGACAAAGGCGGTTGCAACTGTGACGCGGCGCATCCCGCGCCACCCTCTCTGTTTTCGAACACGTTAGTTTTTACCACAGCAGACAAACACGCCATGAGTAAGCATTTCATGACGCCGATCGGACCGCTGCAACTCACCGCGGAAGAGTGCAATGAAATTTTAATGAAGAGAGCAGCGGCCGCCTCGAATCAGGCCAATGTGAACAACGTGGCGACGAGCCAGACGGACGGCACCGCTCATTTCGGGCATGTGCTGACCCACGTTAACGCCGCGCAGATCGAAACCAAGGTGAAGCAAGACATGGGGAGCCAGGTCCGCGTGCCGAAAGAGAGGCCATACTCCTGTTCGGAATGTGGCAAGTCGTTCCTCCTGAAGCATCACCTTACGACACACGCGAGGGTACACACAGGGGAGCGACCTCACGTTTGTGTTCACTGTGGCAAAAGTTTTGCGCACAAACATTGTCTTCATACTCACCTGCTTCTCCATAGTGCTGACCGACCTTATCAATGCCGCGAATGTAAAAAGTCTTTTACCCTGAAACACCACCTTGTAACGCACACTCGCGTGCACACGAGAGACCGGCCCTTCATCTGTCAAGAATGCGGCAGATCGTTCCCCTTGAAACGTCACTTGGTGACGCACAGTAAATTCCACTCGGGCGAGAGACCTTTCGTCTGCGAGGAATGCGGGGAATCGTTTTCCCAGAAGGATCACCTCACGATGCATTCGCGCTTCCATGGCAGTCTACACCCGTTCGTATGTCACGATTGCGGAGCAACCTTCCAGAGGAAGTTCGAGTTGGTCAACCACGGCCGTCTTCACGGTAGAATTCCGCATTCGTGTACTGTCTGTGGAAAAGAATTTCTTCAGAAGAGAACCTTGCTGGCGCACATGCGTTTGCACACGGGAGAGACACCTTTCGCGTGCACCGTTTGCGGGGAAGCATTCGCAAGGAAAACGGACCTGGTTACCCATTCGAAGATACATAACAACAATACGAATACAGACACGGAGAAATCTCTACTGTGCAGGTAAGGATTCGATTAAATTTGTTCGCTACGAACAGCGGCAACGCGAGTTCCGCGGGTGCAAATTTCACGTTTACACTTACGTTTATCGCTCCAGGGAATGCGGATTGGACTTCTCGAATCGAGAAGCTCTCACTTTGCACCTAAGGTTACATTCTGGCGACCGTACGCTTGTTACGGATCTTTGCGGGTTAGCAGCTGCCTTCCAACAGACTCCTGGACACTTCCTTACACCCAACACTCCTGGAACTCATCAGGTATTAAAGATCGTACCGCGAATCTCGATTCGTTTTCCTTACAGCTGATCCACGATTTTCAGATGAATGGACCTATCGGGAATCCTGGCGTTAGTCATATGCACGGTGCCACGCAAACGTCACCACCTGTGGGAACGGGTCCGAAACCAAAGCCGCACGTTTGCCCCGACTGCGGTCGTGGTTTCGCGCAAAAGCACGGTTTGTCTCAGCATCAGCGGCGTCACACGGATGGTAGCTGCCATATACGATCGCACGTTTGCGACAAATGCGGCAAGGCATTCTACCAGAAGAATCACCTGTTACTGCATCAACGCCAGCACATGGATCCCCCACCCAGCATACTTAGACAACAACAGAGGCAAGCTGCTCAGGCCGCTGCGCAGCAGCAGCAACAGCAGCAGCAGCAGCAGCAACAGGCGCAGCAGCAAGCGCAGCAGCAGCAACAGGCGCAGCAGCAAGCTCAGCAGCAGCAGCAGCAAGTACAAGTGCAACAGGCGCAACAGCAGGCTCAGCAGCAGCAAGTACAAGTGCAACAGGTGCAGCAGCAGCAGCAACAGGCCCAGTCGCAGCAGCAGCAGCAACAGACAACGTGCACCGTGGACACAAAAACGATACAGCTGCAAACGATACAGCAAGTGCAACAACAAGTTCAACAGCAGGTGCAGCAGCAGGTGCAACAGCAACAGCAACAAGCGTGCCCCGTGGACAGTAAAGCAATACAGTTGAATGTCACTATGTGAGACGATGTAGAAAGTGGGGATTGGTCGATCCCTGGAACAATAGCACTCCCAAATGCGCACCCTGCTGCCACCCTCTGCACGCACTTCTCTTATACTAACATTACACGTTAGATATATTTATTATCTATAGAATCGAATACGAAATAATCAATTTTATTACAAGAGTATATATACAAAGTATACATATTATATTCTAAAAGTGTAAGGCTTGTAACAAGAAAATAAAAATAATCATATATTAGTGTTTTACATATACTTTATATATCATTTACTGTAGGTATGTAAAGTGAAACTAAACAAATTAGTTGCCTTAATGAGATAAAGAATTTTAATGATTACATATTAATTATCGTTTGGTGAAACTTCTTTTATCATTTAATTTTATTAGTAGGACATTACTTTATAAGAAAATGCATATTGAATAAACAAACGTAAAAAAATAAGTTTCATTTATGTACTATCGCTTTGTTGTTATCCTTCATGCTGTGCTTGTACGGTGGAAGTCAAGACGTTGATCGCGAGTGATCGGTAAAAAGTGAAACGCGTTAAGTGTATCGGAAAAGGGAGAAAGAGAGAGAGAGAGAGAGAGGGGGTGGCAGATGCAGCGCATTTACGGTGGATTTAAAATTGTAGGTCTGCCTGAAACAAAAAAAGAAGAAATATGAATGGTGTCTTTAAAAAGATATTTTTTATGTTATGGTAATCCGCGCGATTTGTTTAACAAATTCTAGAGAGTTAAGAGAGCAAGAGCCTTACGAGTATCTACATTTCATTAAATGAATGATTATTAACTTTATGAATTTTGATTCGAGCGAGATCGAATCGTTAAAATCTTTTTTGTTCTTTATATACGATCGACGGTGTTTCGATTCCTTAAAACTTCCGTACTTCGTTATGTTTTCGGCATCGACTTTTTTATTTTATAATAACACGAGATGAATGTGAAAGTCGTTAAACATATTGTCACAAAAGTCATTCAGCATAGCAAACTTTTGTAATAGTTTTGTCAGAGATATGTAATAGCTGATAGAATTGCGCAAAGAAATGAAAGAAGTAATAAAGGTAGCTTTCCTACATAGTTTTAACATACATATATATTTTTTCCAAACGGACACGGACAGGTGACACGTTTTTGCATGAAGCTGAAAATAAAAATAAGCCATATAACTCGAGCAATGATCGCGTCAAAGATGAAACGGTAAAACCGGTGAACGATCGAGTGAGTGAGAGCGTGCGCGAGAGAAAACGAGCGAGAGGAAAAGTTATTAGACGATTAAAATATTGTAAAACGAGCTTCGAAGTGCCTTTTTTCAAGCTCTCGTCTAAACTACCTAAACTCTTTCTACATGTACAATTGCCGCTTCGTACGAGTTTTCAATTTTCAGAGCCGCGCGGATAAAGCGAGCATGTAAATTCGAATTTCAATTCGTTCGTGCCAATACACGAGTGTACTCGGCAAATCAATCTGTTTGATGCGAACAATTCTGCTGGGATGTGCGCGTCTCCGTTCGATGATCCAGGGTTCTCGCGCGTTTCGCACGGCGACGCGTTTATATAAGGAACGAGGGAATGACGCTCGTCGCCGAGCGGCCTCTGGGGGCGATGTCCGGAAAAGGGGGATGCGCAAATGGCGCATGCGTCCCGCTCGTCGTATATCGTCCCGCCTGCAGACGAACCGAAATAAATCGAACGACGCCGAGCCGATCAGCAGTACGGTGATCGCTGGATGCGACTGTTTCGCGTTAGTGATGATCAAAACGAGTTGTCGTCGTCGTTGTTTGTGGCATTTCGCGAAGACGAAGAAGCCGTGATCCGTGATCGAGAGCTCGAGACGGAGAAGAGACCGAGGACACGCATCGTCGCTCGTTGCCGCGGCCACGGATGCATATGGAGGTGCGTAAACCCTGCTTCTCCCTGGTACACCCTCGGCTCGGTATGCACGCGTTCTTTGTTTGGTTTGACAGCACCGTGTACTACCTCTTCTCTCGGCCACAGCCATTTTCTCGCGGGTCCACTTGCATTTCGCGAAGCCGCAACGTGCCTCGGGACGATCGAAAGCGCAACGGTTGCACTCGCTGCCACGGGAATTGTTGTGTTACGACGACGACGACGACGACGATGCCCTTCTGCCCGAAACGAGGGATCGTTTACTCGCTGGACAGATCTTTCTCGTTGAGAAGAGAACGTTCCCTGTGCGATAAATCGCGCGTTTAAAACGCGATCTCCGGACGAAAACGTCCATACTGTTTTCATTCGTTTGGCCCGTGGAAACGACGCAGTACTATTTTTTTCCTATTCGGCTCGTTGCACCGAGTGCACTATCGCTCGGAATCGTCGGCTGGCAGGATCGTCCCGAGGCGAATAGTCGCGCGTGAATTTCGCACGACAGTGAACTCTCCCTTGGAAACAGGCCGACGAACAAACGTATACATAGGTACGTGCGCATACGGCATCGGACTTTGTGTACGCTCTCAGCTGACGGGAGCCTGTCAGCTGCCTTACGCGAGAGAAGATCAGGGCCGTCGTGTTTCGTGGCGTCGTACGCTATTTCTCCTCGGTCATTTCGACTCGGATGTTTACCTTTCTATAAAACCGTTCGCCGCGTCGGTTGAACCGTTGTCCTTTTCCGGTGCAGAATATACCTGCCATTTCGTACAGCTGTGTCGTCACGTCCGCACGTGCGACAAAAATGTTTCGCTGTTGATCAATCGTAACGTTACTTACTAATCTTCTAGCGTTTCTTCGTCGCGCGGTCGCGTCCCCCTCGGTGCCTATGCGTCTTCGTATCTCCTCCCCCTTCGCACGGCGAGCGTTATTTTTTAACCAGCTGCAATGTCAACGACATCGTAAGTGCGCGCATTCGCGACAGATAAATTTCGTTACCCGGCAATGCCACCGAGATAACGCGCGACGCCTTGTTTTGTACACAGGCCACAGCTGATTCGATCCGCCGCCACCGCCGCGTCATAAAAACATTGGAACTGTTATCTCCCGATACGCGCGGTGCTGCGAGCTACGACGTTTCTTCTTTTCACGTACATAGAATGGCTTCGATCGGTCTGAAAAAAGCTACATAGGTACATGCATACGTCGTATACCCGACGCAGAGCCTGTGGCGAAGGCTAAACCAAACGACGAACCGAATCGACGTGACGCTGCCCTGGGCTCCTCCAGCTTTACCCGAGAGAACACCGAAACTTTCATCGATTTTTCTCTCTCGTAAATATTTGCCAGGAGTCTATCGACACGCTCGACGGTTGTACCGATTCCCTCGTTGGGCTATCTAGAAAAATTCAGTTACCGAACGATTCGATTATTATCAAGGGTCACGTTTGTTTTCATTCTGGCTGCTATCGATCGTAATTTAACTACGCTCGGGTTTCTCGAGTCGGCCGAACGGCTTTCGCGTTTAATAGAATCGTCCGGTGCGTGGACTCTCGCGTCTAACGCAAAGTGCACGTTACTTATCGCGTTGCGATTCGCTTTGAAAGCGACATCCGTCGCGGCGACGCGCCCGTCCAGGACCGCTTTACGTGGAAAATTAAATATGCGCGACGAGCGACGAAGGACGATGACCCGAATTAACTAAACTGGAAGCTGCTGCTCCGCTCCGGTGCGCCGGGTTGTTCCTCTCCCGGTATTTATTTAAGTTGCAGTGGTGTAGCCACGCACGATTTCTGTCTAGCCGGACGGGGCAGCGAACCGACGGCCACCTTCCTCCGTGATGCGCGACCAAACTTGCTCCCTGTTCTCTCGTATAGGTATACAATTTTATTTCGTTCGCGACATTTTTATACGACACCGTGAAATAACTATGCGTTTTGTCTGTCGCACAGCTACTCATCGATGCGATCGAGCAAACCCACGGACTTTCGAGTAAAAACACAATCGTTATCTAAATTAACCCGAAGGAGAAACTAGCGCATAATCAAGTTAGCGAAGCTAATTGTTATTATTCCCTGGTATTGCGTCGCGCTTCGGCGCAAACGATTTATCGGGATTTTCTACTGCGCTCGAAACGAAATATCACGCCGAGCTCTTATATCGGAAAAATGCGTGGGGCTCCTCTCTGTTTTCATGAACGCGCGGACCTGTTGGATGACGACGCTTTTGTGTACGTTTTACAGCTGATTGGGCTGTCAGCTGGGTCGCGCTCGCGTTGTACGTATAGGTATATAGAACCGTCTTGCCCGGGTAGACCGTGTTCCAGAATACTCCGAGGGATGCCTCGCGTATCTTGTTAGCTTTTCGAACCTTCCCGAATCCCGTCGATCGGAACGCGATTAATTTTTATCTATGATGTTCACGATAAATACGCAACGGAGCCGAGTGGAAATCACGTATCGCTCGGATCGTCGCGATTCGCGGAAGAAGCGCTCGTTAATTACCCCTAATTCCTTGAACGTGTCTCTGCTCGATCGCGAAACGTGACAAACAGCACGGATATTCCCATTGATGACTCGCGCGCCGCAGGTAAACTCGAAACGTGCCTCCGCCGGCTGCGCCGTGGTATAGGTTGCGCACACCTATGAGCATCGGGCCGGCGACGTGTTATTTTCTTGGCGAGGCACTCGATTAAACCCGGCCTCTCATGCCGGTGGGGCTGGCGATCAAAAACCTCGCTATCATTTAAGTATCGCTCGCCCCTGGTCGTTCGTTGCACGTGCGTGACCCGCGCAACATCTCCGTCTCCGTTCGCTTTTTCTTTTTCGAACGCGACTCGGAAACTTTGTACCCGGTACGCGACTCGTTCTATCTATGCGCATATTTAATTTCCTTCCGTTTGCTCGGGCCAGGGATCGATCATTTTACAAACCGATCCGACGGATTAGTTCTCACTTTTTTGTTTTCTGTTGATTCCACTCGACGATGCTTCGCTGTACAATGGATTATACTCTTTATCTCGAACATACTTACGTACACGTGCCGGAGTCTTCGCAACTGCTTTTAGATATTGTTTATTGTTAGAGTAACAGGGACACGAACGAATATCGAGTTCATTCACTGTACCATGCACTAATTAACACGTTTCATACCGACAGACACTGAAACCACTGGATCACGTTTTTGTTAGATAAAAACGATCACAGAAACACACTGACACTCGTAGAAGCTATCCGTAACTGCGAGAGGACCTTGGAACGTAGAAGTAATGCTTGCGCCGCTTCGACTCGCAGGGAAGTGAGGTCCGTACATCCCCAAAAAATCGGCCAAGTTCTAGGCCCGAAGGGGTAGGGAGCCTTGTTTCAGCACATCCCCTTATTTTCCCCTTCTCGGTCTGCGATTCTCTCGCAAAAAAAGAGCTTTGCCTGAAAGGTTTTCCCATAAATGCAAAGCCAGGTCATTAAGTCGTAGAAAAAGGTGTTCGGGCTTAAACAACTGGGCATTTGGAACTTTCCCTGCGCTCAGATGTTCCGTACTCCTTTGTTCCCTACGTTTGATTACGGTTTTATTTCGACTTAATTAAAAATTGCATATGAAACATCTCTCTCATCCCGAATCTTTCGGGTATTTGAATTTCCTGATCGAAAGTCATTTATCGATGAAACGTTACCAGTCTTCTAACATCGTTGGTTTCAGAAAAAGGAAAAGCGATTCGAATCTGTGCGACGCGATGCACGTTTACCATCATCGTGTGGGACTGTTTTTATTTGATTTCACTTGCAGTTGACGAACCAATAATCGAAGCCGTACATGTTGCGCGTATGGAAATGCATCGGCACGCACACCTACTAAAACGAATAGGTGTGTGTTTACTCGAGTCTGGAACACGTACCCGTTGAGAGAGATAGAGAGAAACCCGATAGGCGAGACGAGGATAGAGAAGCGACAAGTATTAACGGTCTAATAGGAAAGAGGCTATATTCGCTTTGTTCTACCGTCGATTTCCTTTTCTCTCTCCAACAATTAATTGTATGGCGCGGAAAGACGAAATTTCGACGCGCAGTTATCGCTGTTATCTCGATTCTACGTAAGCGGCTACCGCGCGCGAGACGACGCGTGCTAAGTGCATATCAGGCGAGTACAAAAAGACCAGCTGGGTTTGTTGTATCGTCGATCCCGCTCGGAAGCGTGAATCATCTGTTCTCGCGCGATCGAATGCCTACCGGCTGTGCCGCCGCTACGCAATTCGCGAACCTCACGAATTCGAGCCTTCCCTCTTTGCGCACCGTCTCTCCGACTCGTGAGTCACTCAGAAATTCACGACCTCCGCGTGGCCACGCGTGCAACCGTTGATACGAAGTAACACCGGCAACGGCTTCTCCTGCGCTTTGTTAACAGAATCGAAAATACTTTCTCCTCCCCGTCCTTCCTATTCGACGTGCAGCGAACTTCGAAACGAGTAGAACCGAACGACCGGCGTGAACGTTCCCAGAAATATTGTTATTCTTACCGTTTGTCATTCTTTCTTTCCGTGTGCGAGTCCCGAGACCGTTATGTCGCGTATAAGTAATTAAGTACTCGTTGTTTGTGTACACGGTCTCGGCCGTCTCATCAATCTTACCGCTTTTAGACGTCGACGAGAATTTATAAAACGGTGCAGGGGAATTCATGCGCGTGCAAACGAGAACTTGTTGCATAAAAAAAAAATGTATATATATATATATATACGTATACTTTCCCTCGGGTTTAGGTATCGCACGGGAGAATGTTTTAAAACTATTTTGACATCGCTGTTTGCCTCGGAGTCGGTTTTTCCTCGGGATACACCGGGTATAAAATTGCGTGGCGCGTCTGACTCTCCCACGTCGAGCCGGATATGCGCTAGAGATTTCTCGGTTGCCGCGTGCACGGAATACCTTCGAATAGTATTTCGGTTGCTAGTCGCGGACTTAAATTTACCGTAACGTATAACGATGCGACGGCGTTCGTTCGCGGAAGCGAATCTGTAGCAGCGTATCGTGGAAATAATAACACCCGGGCAATAACTGCGCGGCTGTCGTTGATTATTTTCGCATCGAAATAGAACCCGGCGAAATTAGTCCACGCGTTACCGCTGCCTCTCGATTTGTGTCTAATAGGAACGATCACGCGTGGCTGAAACATTTTACGTGCGAACACACGTAGATGTTTCCTCTTTTTTCCCGTCGCGTTACGAGCCGGTCGTTGACCCTCGAACGACACGCTGCGTTCGTTAAATAGCAAAATTAGTCGCTCCATTATCACCGATTTGATTAATTCCGTGAGAAACGTAAAAACGAGTATAAATAACTCATTGTAAGTGGTATTCTGAATGATAAAAAGTTGCGCGGATATTCGAAAGAAATACTTGGACGTCCAGTTGGATTCAGATATAACGTAAAGCTGAAACTTTAACAATTAAGCTCTGCAATTTGCACGTGCTTCAGGATGCTGACTAAAAGTGCAAATATAATTATCCTTGTACCTACCAGGTAAAAACTAAACAGGGTTCAATGGTCATAAGCCGGATAAGAATAGAAGTATCAGGGATGGGTCAGGATTAGTAAGCAGGTAGATAGGGTAAGATGAGTAACGATACTTGTTACTAGGATTTAGGACACTGGTATTCAAACGTTTGTCATACAACATAGGCTGGTTCGCGATCCATCTATAGTATCGTTCTTCCGTTTAGGTTGATACTCGTCAAGTATCTGCAAATTTCTAATAAATTGTTAAAGGTGTTTTATTAAAAAACAGCGCATGAAGTCAGACATTTTTATGGGAATGTTCGGTGCGTCGCTGGATTCTTATCCGTCGGGCAGCCCGCGTGACTTATCGAAGCCATATCTCCCCGGTCGTTCAATGGAAGACGGAGCGGAAAAAATATCGTCGTTACCCGAGAACATCAAGGGGGACGCGAATCGACGTCTTTTTACAAGCCACCTACCCCGCACGGTATACGCGTGTACCGTATACCACCGACGGGCGACGCGCGTCGAGTAGGATGATAAAATCATCGTTGCGTCAATTTTTTATGCATACCCGATTTATTCCCCTACGAAACGGTTACCCTGCTCCGAGCGTAGGGATCGATGCCAATGAAATTCCAGCGCGTTTACGCTTTTCGGCGGATAGGTAGTTACAATGTATTTTGGTCTTCGCGTAAAACGACGGCGAGCGTGCATCGGAGATAAGGGAGAAACGACGCAGCAACCAGAGCCCGCTATTCGCGTCTTTATCGCTCGATGTTTGCGCTTACGCTTGGTTTCCCGAGCTCGTACATTTGTTATTTGCGCTTAGCGGGAGGTCGACATATTTTTCGGCTCGGAGAGAATTCCAACGACGGGAGTAGCCCCACGCGTGAGCCGTGCAGCCGAGAAACTACATATTTTCGACCAATATTTCAGTCAATCCTTATTCCGCGTTATTTGCTATGGCAGATGTGATATAATATTTACAATGTATCACTGGTTATTACGTGCAAATTGAGGGATGATTATATATAATAATTAATAATTGTACGTAATACATTTATCACTTTCACCGTAATACGTCTACCGGAGGTTGGTCCGAGATTAGGGAAGTACTGCTGACCGTAGGACGATGAGTAAAGCACCTGCAGAAAATATGTTATACTTGTCCCAAAATAAACCTCTAATATTTGGTAAGCCGATAGAAACTGAAAACTGATAAGAGAGCTGGTTAGAGATAGAATACTGTACCTACAGAATCGTTTTGTTTATATTGATAAAATAGTATTTAAAAAACGTACGTACAATCTGCTGGCTGCTTATCATATATAGCATCATCGATCATTTGCGAGTTACATACATATTTATATGGGAATGTTAATGTTTCTGCATTCGCGACGCGTGTCTCAACTTTTATTGCGAGCCACGGACCGTGGATGTTGCGCACTCGATACATATTAATAGGCGTACCTGTGTCCGTTGCACAGATTCATTTTTATTAGTTGTACTTGTACACATCGTTTTGAAATACTAACAGCGGTCGTTCGCGAACAACATCTCTCTCTCTCTCTTACGTTTTCGATCTCAGCTAATTTTCGTAAAACGTATATCGTCACGATGCCGCTTACCTATCTGATAGAAATTCTCGTCGGTTTCTCGTTGTCGTATCGGATCAGCGATACTCCCTGGCTCGCGAGCCAAGCTAAGACCGTATCACCATGTACCGGGCTTGCATGTGATATGCAATAGAAAACATTTTGTCAATACACGCGATGACGCGCGCGGACTGCATATACCGAGCGTATCGCATGACCCGCGATGCGTGTTCCGTCGATCGTGGGTCAAACACGTGATCGCTTTCAGCGAGCACCCGCTGTTCACGATCATCTATTTAACCCTTTCCCGTACAGGGTTAGTCGTTGCGAACGGTTATCGATCGTTATCGTGCAACCACGAAAAATTACATAGGCTTCTTATTCCCTATTCTTTCCTGCCGATCAACGATCACGGGCTGGGTTCCGCGCGGCTGTTGTTCCCACGACCGCCAAATTGGAAGCAACAGTAAAATTATCCGACGATCAATGTTATTACCAGAATATTAACGCAGGTATCGCGTGTAACTGCCTCTTATAGACACTGTAATTGATTCGTGGTATAATCCACTAGCTATAGCACGGGACGACTTACACGTGTCGTGTCATCGGAAAAAAGTTACGCCGATAGACGATATAATTAATTCGTGTCCCACGAATTACACGCTGATAATTTCCCTGCGACAGTGGGGACAGAATGCAATATCTAAAACAAAAATTTATCTATCAACGTCGATAATTCGTTATTCATGAAATTCAATTAAACGAAGAAAACAATGAGATTAGAACAACGAAGCGTTCTTACGGTTTTTAATAAGTTTTATATGATAGATACGAATTTTCGGATAAATTTTTGTACCGCGGCGCCGAATGATCTCAGCAGAGATTCTCGTGCCGTTTTCGCCGGCAACCGTTTTGATTCTATTACGACAATGGTTACATTTCTACTAGATTGAAACCGTCCTGCCACTCGCGAGTGTGTGCGTGCGATCATTAACATAAGTGTTATTTAACGACGCTTCATGAATCTTTACGATCGTTTCAATTTACCATTCCGACGGGGTAGCCCGTTCGGTACCACTTGGGATCGCGGTAAATATACATCGGAGATGAACGAGAGAGTGCCAAAACAATCAGACGATTTTCGTTTCGGATAAATAAAACACGATCGCAGTTAATTCGAACGTTTAAATGTAAATCGCGAGAACTTCACGGCTAATTTCGCGTTTGACCCTTTAACACCGGCCCCCGCTCGCTTATTACTCCCCCGATGCGTTCGATGACTCGCCGGTCTAAAATTAAAACGATACAAGACCACGGCACCTCTGGGTATGCAAAATCGTCGCTTTTTTCAGAATCGGCGCTAACGTTGTCACGTGAACCATTATGTAACATCTGTTTTCTCTCCGGAAAATAGTTCAACGAAATACGTAGTACCTGCTGGTCAGATACACGGTCAACGAATCGGTCATCCTTCACTGAACGATCCGACACAGATTGATCGCGCTGAATTCCGACAATATTTACAACGATAAACGATGCACGTTGCAATAATATATGCGATGTTTATACGTGCTCGAGCCGCACGAAAATCTTCGTTTCAATCCATTATAACGGATGACGAGGATGAAAAAGAGGATGACACGACTCTAGCGTAGAGATGACACATGTATGGCCAAGGAATCGTAGCCACCTCTTGCTCGCGTGAGTTTTCCCTAGGGGGACAAAATCCAAGAGGAATAATCAATTTTCGTCCTAATTTTCATTAATGAATTTTTCTTACAGGAACTTGACGTTTTAAAATAAATAAAACACTTTTAACTTGCATTTTGTTGTGATCCGGATTCGTGCGGAGAGTAGACTCGGTTAACGAAGTTATATTTCCAATAAACTTGGTAGAACGTTTTGAGCTATTCAAGAAGAACGTGTTGCACGTGGAGTCCAGTCTAATATTCTCTCTGAATCTTAACAACTCGCTATGTAGAGGAGGGAGTTGCTATTAACCCTGGACAGAAGTCAACCTTATGACTTACGGTTGAGTTTGACCTTAGCGACTAAGTCAATCTTAAAATAAGACATAAGTATTTTAATCATCCAACGATATAAATATCTTCGATTTTGTCATCCTAGGGAAAACTCACACGAGCAAAGAGCTGGCTACGATCCCTAGCTGTACAGGAGATGAGCCGCATCAAAAAATGCCCCTTGCGTTAGAAAGAGATGACTCCTAATAACAACGAAACAAATGCGAATCATACATCATTAGAGAAGGACAGACAGGGCTTCTAATAATTTTCTTTTTCTCGCACGAATTTCTTATAACTTGTGCGTTCTCCTCTGCGCGTTCTTATGGACCCGACGCATGGTTTCAGGTTCAAACGTTCACTCTCGGGAGAGGAGGGTGACCCATAGAGTTTATCGATGAAGTTAAAAGTAGTTGGTTTGCCGCGCAAACGTGAGATTATCGATGGGCAGAACGCGAGGATTAACAAAATTTTCTTTTAACGTCGTTACATTCCCGGCCGGGATTAAATCGTCCGTGATAACGGGGGGAGTAGTCTTCGCCTGCAGGTCGTTTCATCGATGCCGTTTCTATCCCCCTCTATATTTTATATCGGTTCGGCTGCGTTCTCCGGCGAACCCGATCGAGCAATTAATCATCGCTGCCTATTATCGGGATCATCGGTCTTCACCGAGATAGCGTTCCTCGCGCAACCAGTACGCGTTTCTGTCCGAGGAAAGCGCGAGGCATTCCCGGATATATTGGCTGTAGGGGATCGGAAACTGACGTTTGGTAAACGACGTGTGCCAGCGAATATTTATTGCGCGAGGTGAACGCGCGCGAGTGCATCTCGAGCCGAGCGAAAAAAGGCTGGCAAGAAAATCGGAAATTCCGAGGATGCGTCGCGCCGGCGACGACGACGACGGCGGCGGGTAGGTAGCAATGACCTTGGACCGTGTATTGACTCGGATCTTCCATCTCTTTGTTCCCGTCTCGACGATTCGCCGGGAAACATCTTTCTTGCGGTCGCTCCGCGGATTCGTAGTCGCCGACGTTTCATCCGGTCGTTCGAGGATCTTCCCAGAAGTGTAGAACATTTATCTATAGAGTTTTATCTATTTAGTTCAGATACGCGTAAATTAATGATCAGTTCGTTGTTCGGATACATGAATAAACAGTGTTTCAGAGCATTGGCGTGATGGATAATCGATGCTAGC
>SHCU01000807.1:0-13951 GCA_004307685.1 Ceratina australensis | reverse complement strand
ACTACAACGATGTTATTGCGCTTCAAAATCGTCCGTGCGATCTACACAAATGTGAGTTAAGGAAAATAGGGAAATAGTTAATCGCTACGAGTCGTTTGAGACTTAATTATTTTTTTATCGCCGAGGTAGGATCGATCGATGAACTTTGAATTTGCGTCTTACAATACGCGTTATCTCTTCGGTTCCTGCCACGGCGAGATTCATCTGTTTATCTTCTTCTTTACTCGTATCCATTGTAAGCAGATTTGGATAAAATAACACGTAAACGATAGCAATTATTGTGTACTGGTTGGGAATCAGTACGACCGTGTAGGCGTAAAAGAAAGACCATAAGATATTCTCTGTAGTACTTGTTTATTACTGCAAGTCGAAACACGTTCTACGAACAAGCAATCTCAGCACAGAGTGACTCTTAGGTCACGCTTAGTCCTAGGACCCCCTTTCGCCAGCGTGGCCTGCAGAACCTTTTTTTATGGCTCCTTGTCCAGCTTATCTTCCTCGTCAAGAGGCATACTCGAGAGACGCGGCTGTCTCTCTCCTTACTCATGGAATTTTCCGAAATTCCTTACACCATTTATTCTGAATCGTAGGTAGTAATCAATCCGCGGTACGCGGTGGTTTCAGGCGGAGCATTCGTTATTTAACGAGACGTTATAAATAACTGGGGAACTGATAGTTGTCGCATAAATACATATAAGCGAAAGCGAGGAAATCGCGTGGCGCGGATTCCGAAGAGGACGCCGCTAGACGCAGCCAATGTTTGTTTTATTTTTACTCCGAATACTTGCGCGCGTAATTTTAGTCCCTTTCCGCACGTGACTACGTTCGTTTACTCCACGGCCTCTCGAGCGTGGTCTCATTCGAAAACAAAACGCGTCACTCGCAGCAATTTTTTAGGATCGTCGGTGAAAGGACGATAATAGACGTTCCCGACGAAAGAATCGGTCTCGTTAGGGTGTCGCGTTAAGAATCGCGCGACGATCCCTGAACCAAGCGTCATCGCTGCAAACGCTGCGTTGCACCGAGTAATTTGAAGTTGCACAACGCGTAGACCGTGGGCCGTGGCCGGGGAGGGGCTCGGGCGTGATGCATCGTCGGCGTAATATAAAATCTTCGACTTGGATTTATCGGGATAGCGTGAGACGCGAGTAACGATGATCAAAATCCGCAGGTGTCCCCGAACCGGCGCTGTCTGAACCAGCTCAACAGCTGATCGGAGTACGAAGCGGCGGTGAACGGGGCCACTATCGCACCACCACCCCGCGATCGGAAGAAATTCATTCTGTTGATCGGTCGCTGGTCAACGGCCAGACGTTTCGACGTACGGGAAAAGAAACCGAGAACGAGGAGGAGGAAGAAGAGGAGGTGTCTTAACACTTGACGACGGGCGGCAGGGAAATCAACGACGACGACGACGACGACGACGACGACGATATTAACAGGGAGGACGAAGAGGAAGAAAGAAGACAAGGGCGAAGTTTTCTTTGCTTGCTTGGACACGCCATCATGGTCAAAACTTTTCAAGCATACCTGCCCTCGTGTCACCGCACTTACTCGTGCATTCACTGCCGTGCTCACCTCGCCAACCACGACGAACTCATCTCTAAGGTGAGCCGTGCCAGATCAGGTAACGGAGACAGACTTCTCGCTCGCATTCGCTTCACAAAACACGTTTGTGCGTGAGCGTCGCGCGTACACCCGATGCCCTGTTTCCGTTTATCGGTTCCGCGCTATCGTCGTCGTCGTCGGGTCGGGCTGCTGACTTCCCGTTCCACGAGTAGCGGGTCGGCGCCGTTTTCTTTTACTCTCGCTATCCGATTCGTTCGGAGAATCGCAAGAACGAGGCGAATCGGTGACGATGAAATGCGCGCACGGTAAACGGGAACCATCGCTGTACGATGCACGCGCGATTCGCCTGCCGCGTGCTTTAACGAGATTTTTCCCTTTGATTGCAGTCCTTCCAGGGCAGTCAAGGTCGTGCCTATCTCTTTAATTCCGTGTAAGTATGCTAATGTCTTCGGGAAGGCGAGACGGGATCCTCGCGGGAAGTAGGATGCATTATTTTCCGCTTCTCTCCCCTCGTGTGTAGCTTCGCTCTTTCCCGATAACCGACGCGACCCCGGCGTGGATGCTCGACGGTAAAGATCCTGCTCTTTGTTATTTCCAGGGTGAACGTGGGCTGTGGTCCCGCAGAGGAGCGAGTTCTATTAACTGGCCTTCATGCCGTCGCCGACATTTACTGCGAGTGTTGCAAGACCACCCTCGGGTGGAAATACGTGAGTATAGTCGTGACTTACCGCGAACCGTGCGTAATCCGTACGCGCACGTTGTTGATCTCTTCTCGTTCTGTAAATGTTGCAGGAGCATGCGTTCGAGTCGAGTCAGAAGTATAAAGAGGGCAAGTTTATAATCGAGCTTGCTCACATGATCAAGGAGAACGGATGGGAATAGATCGTGCCGATGGTAAAAGAGTCCGCAGCCGAGAGGATACTCCGGGGATACTCCGATGAGAAAGAAAAGAAAAAACTATAGAAACGCGCGCGCGCGAGGCCCATCAAAACTTTTCCTGATATAACAAAATAATGCCTACAATGTTGTTCTAATTGCAATGTGCGGCCCCCTCCCCTCTGTCAAACCACCAACGAAAGTCTGTGATTTCATTTGTGATTTATAATCTTAGTAACTTTTTATGTTTCGGACAATTCGACGTTGTTTTTCGTTCTTTCCGATCGATTCATCATGCAAGCGATGACACCGGCGATCCGCGACGTCGCGGATCGATCACACGTGCAAGTATTGTAAAGCGAGCGAGCGAGCGAGAGAGAAAGCGAGCGGAGAGAGAGCGAGAGAAAGGGACAGAGTGAATGAATGAGCGAGAAAGAGAATATTTTTCAACGAACGCGAGGAGAGCAAGGAGTAAGAGGTAGAAAAAAAAAGACGGGAAACAAGATGTTAAGAGAAACAAACGATAGAATATAAGGACTAAAAAAGGGGGGGCGAGAGTAATGAAAAAAATATGTTAGCGAGAAGCGATGGTGAATATGATGACGAAGGTGCCACGGTGGAAATAAACATGCGGAATCGTTCTGTTCGAACAGTGGGGTGCCCCCCTCTAATTTTAATGAATTATCCTTCTCGACATGATTTCATTCGCGTGAATCTCGTCAAACGATAAATGTTAAAAATTAACGCGCGGGGCACCCCGGTTTAAAGATCAACATTTTTTAATCCGTTATTGCACCGGAGCAGCGCAAGTGCCACAGACTTTGCTGGACTGACTGCCTGCCTGCCGCGTCTATCATTGGAATTTCACTGCCGATATTCCTAATTATTAATTAAGAAATCGCTGCGCCGCGTCGTAGGCGACGCAGCATGGTAGTTTCTAGTATAGCTTACGAGTATAGCGTACTAAAGCCTATGTTACAATATTATAGGACCTCATGGAAATAGGAGATAAGAAATACTGTAAGAGTAACGAAGACGGGTGTGAAACTTGAAAATAGGCGAGAGAGAGAGAGAGAGAGACATGAGTAACAGGGCGAATGCGTTGCGCGTGAATGTGAGAAACGAGAGAGAAATACGGTTCGATTAATTGTTGCGTGTACACGTTTGATTTTATGTTCACCATGCCTGCCAAACTGTCTGTTTATCTGCCAGTCGCCATTACTATTAGTGGAGAAGAAAAGTATCGTATATTCTAACACGTTCACGTTTTCGTCGGCTCTGCGAGGCGTGGTATCACCAAATCTGTTTTTTTTTTCTTTTTGTTGTTCTCGCGAGAATAAACGATCGGGCCGCGCCTTCCTATGCACGCACCACGAGACGATGTAATTACGGATGAAAGCAAAACGAAAAATAATGAAACGGAACAAATTGATTGCTCATTACTTTTAATATCGATCTCATTTGTAAATACTAAATAGATTCTCGGTGACATCGTGGATCACTGTTTTACAGGGACCGGGAGCAGCCACGCGTCCGGTCTCTGGCCCCTCTCGAAATCGAAATCGTACGATTGTTTTTATTCATTGGTCGCGTCGAACGAAACGAATTTTATCACGAGGTTTACGCTGAACCGATTCACGTAGCGGCATTCTAATAATAATAATATAATAATAATAATTATTATTATTTCACTGTTCTTACTTATAGTAGGATTACGCATTTCGGGAACTGCTTGCGTAAATGAAACGATGTAAAACTAATTTCTAGGCGGCTTTTCGTGTTACCTTCGTTGTCCCCAATTAAATTGTTCGATTCGAATTGGCGTTTAGTTTGTCCGCGAGGCGCTGCGTTGAAATTGTTTTTTTCAAATAAAACGAGAATTCGTAAAAAAAAGTATTCGGCATCGTTTTGAACACGCGTTTACGTTGAGACGAAGGTAGCAAAATGTGCAGGCGTGAGAAATGTTGAATTTTTTTAATCTTAACGAAAGATGTATCGAGTAAAAGTATAATTGTGACATAAATGTACAAAAAAAAGGAAAAAAAAACATAACTGAAAATTACTGGTCGGTTTTTATTCAAGTAGATTTCTCGAAGAAGCACGGATCGAGCTAACGATTAGAAGCTGATGAGTAGGTTTTAAGGGAAACACGAATCTCACATTTGTTGTTCCATTAAATGCATATATATATATATACGAAAGTGCAGTGTACTTGCGTGTATTTAAAGCGATTAACGTGATCAACGTGAATCGAATGAATGTGCCGGCCTAATTTCTCGTGCTGTCTTTCGAAGAGTACTTTTTATATTACTGTGCCCTTTTATCCGCACCAGAGTGAGAATCTGGCCGCACCCTCTTTTTTTTCGGAAATCCCGTTCAGTCAGCTCCGAACCAACGTGACGGCATATATAGTTTCCACACCTCCGCCAGCATCCATATCCACCGTTACACGATTTTGCTTTGTAAAACATATTGATAATAAAAAGAATGCACATGCATACAGAGAGTGTACATTCAAAACGGAGCTTTTTTATCGGCGGAGCCGAGAGGCCCCGGCCATAGTGCGTGCCAACGAGCACGCACTGTTGTACGTACGTGTGCGAATACGTAAGGCCGCTGCGTAATTTTTAGTGATCCCTCGTTGATTTCCTTATTTTTGTATTTACTCTTCGGTTGATTTAACAAATGGTTTAGGCTCCCGTTTCGGCGTACGAGCTCGCGGAATCGCAGTGCAGCGTCATTTTCGCATGATAAGAAATGATGATCGCGAAAAAGAAAACGAGGTAATTGATGGCTCGTGTTCGGAGAACCTCGAGCCGATGGTACTTGTTGCTTCTGTCCACTTGAAACCGATTCGATGTTTATCTTCCCTTCCTGACGGCGTCCCGCCGTGACCGCGGGTGATCGATGGATGTTCGTTTAATTACCAGCCGTTCGTTGTTCCCTCGTAAAATTGGGCATATTAAATTTATATTTAACTCGGGAATGTATTGATTTCTCTTCCCCACTCAGGGCGCGGAGGCACAATGAACTTATTCGTGCACGTGGGGTCGGGATCGGCCGCGTCCTTCCGCTCTTTTTAACGCGATGCTTACATACAACGTGGAACGAATGCCTTTCGTCCTGTTCGTTTCGTACGTTACGTGGCAAATTCAAGCTCACATCTTCGGTTTCATTTTCAGACAGTACTTGGACCGATTCGGGGATCAAGGAGGATATTTTGATGTCGTTGTACGCCCGATGTTACAACAGGGCCATGAAGGTGAATTATGCGGATGGTTAAAGGAAATGAGTTTAATAAGGACTGTCTCCACCTGTCCATATCCGGAGTGTAAGAGGAGAAGTCTGGCTTGGAATCAAGCGAGAATCGTCGACAAGTACAGCTGGTCGTGTCCGAGTTGTTCGAGGAAGCAATCGATCAGAGAGAATTCGTTTTTCATTGGAGTTAAATGTGACCTGAAAACGTGCCTTCAATTGATATTAGGATGGTGTAAAGTGATACCCAGCGAACTTACTGCCAGTTATTTAGGTATTGTCATCAGGTAGAGGAATCGTATATAAAGATAAAGCGACGTGTCATTTATGATCTTTCTTTTTAGACATAAAGAAACATGTAGTTAATAAAATATATGAGAGATGCGACGAAGTATCCGAGAACTATGTAACGAGTCATCCAGAGGACTGGGTACTGGGAGGTAAAAGCGCGATATTAATTGTCGACGAATTTCCTAATGGATACATGACTAAGAATCCTTCCGACACGAGTAATGCCAAGAAGCGCAATAATAATTCAAATACAATAGTTTGCATAGCCGAAGCGAATACAATGCCGACTAGAATGTGGCTTCATATGATAGAAGCATTCCCAGAGGTACAATTGATTTTGCTTCTCTCGTCACCGTATGTCATTATTAATAGCACCGTCTCGTGTTTTAGCCTTTGAAGATAGAGAAGTTGCAAGGAGACGTTGATAAAAGTGGCATGGTTAAAGAAGCGCTGAAAGAGATTATTAAGCACAGTGCCCCTGGTAGCTGCATCGTGGCTAATAGCCGAGCCCGTTGCTGCAGCTTCGAATTGTTGCAAGGATTGAAGCAGTACACGGTAATCAGCGTGGAGCAATTGCAAAAGTTCGATCCACCAGGGAAAAGTAAACTTCTTAATAATCTCGGTAAGTTTACCACCATACTTTGTTGACCGGACCTAATGATTTCTCTTATCGATAAATCTCTGTACGTTAAGAAACAATTTGGCAAGCCGGCGTCGATATCTGCGATGAGGTTCAAGAAACTACTCATAGCCTGGGACAGAGGATAATATCGAAACACTTGTGGAGGCAGAGATTCGGTACGTCTCCGTCCACAGCATTTCAATATATGCTTAATCATATCGCGGAGTATTACCGCTTCGTCTGAACTCCTGTTCCGCAGTGTTCCTTTCTTTTTAATAATTTCTACAACGAATTTATAGTCTCAAAAAGCAATACCAAATACTAAAGAGCAATCGTCTTCTTCGACGAAGTTAATTGCCGTGAAGTAACGGCTCGAAACGTATCGGTAATCTATGCGATTCTAATATTGTACGAATTGCACAAATGGCCTTACTAGAAGTTTAGAGAAGCCTTACGAGTTAATATATTATATATAGCTATAGAACGTATCTCCGTGAAAAGATATAAAGATTTAACGCGTTTCACCGAAACACGCACTTCGTGTCTTCCAAACATCAAAATATTAAACTTATAATTTTTAAGCTTAAATTTTTACGATAATCGTTGATTAGTTAGCCTTGAAACATTATGTAGAATATGGAATATCCTTTGAATCTGTTGAACAGCACTCGATACATATTGTGCAACTTTTTCTACGAGCATCGTTTTCATCGAAAGACTGATGGCGAGAACATTATTATACTCAAAAAAATTGATAACCATATCTTTCCTCCTCTGGACATCAAGTTGTCGTTACGTATCATCTCGTGATCAGACCAATGTTGTGATATAGGACCGTCAGTTTTATTCGTTCCTTGGATCGTGTAAACCAAGAAGGGATAGAGTCCGGATCGCATCAAATTTAATGAAACTATTTTCGCGATCACAATGTGATAATCATGTTACTTCGTATGGTAAAAAAAAATGATATATTAGAGTTGACCAGATGATGAAAATCGTTGAATTAAATAAGTTGACCGAATTTAACGCGCTACGTGATTAAGACTTTACTATTCCTATATAGTTCGTATCATTTTGTAAACTTAGATAATGATATTAAGGAATAGAGATGTTTCCTTCTAAAGAGTGTCTAAGGAACAGAGATGTTTGCGTTTAAAGAGTGTCTAACGCAACGAAAGAGAACTTCAATATTTTTGTAATGATTAATCATACAGCAATATTGTTATAAATATACGTGTTTTGTACGAAATTGTAATAAAAAATTTTCAATGTAACATATGAGTCGATATCGGTTTATGATCCACGTTGCAGGAGGATAATTCAACGTTTTATGAATCTTTTTATTTATAACAAGACAAGAGGTATAACGTGCATAACAAAAATATGTCTCGGTAAAATCCTATTCATTTAAGTGGTAAAAAAATTGTGTAACAATTGTAAAATATGTCCTAACGCTATTCGTGAGATTTTGTGTACCTCGATTATTCTTCCTAGAAGGAATTAAATCTGTGTATCCAACCGGTAATGGCAGTTACGCGAACTCTTCGTTCATGATCTGTTTGTACTCCTTTTGATCTTGCACCATCTTGCGAAACACGCGATACTTTTGAAGGTGATACCTTGAAAGCAAAGAGAGAACGGTGCAACAACTACAAAAGGAATTCTGATCTCTTCGAACCTGATCCGCTTACTTGTAGCATTCATTTTTGGGTTTGACGATGTTCGCAGAACCGCCCATTGTTGCGATAGCGTCGTATATTGTAGGGAATCTGCCAGCCGCGTAAGATCCGAGGATCGCGGCGCCTATCAATACCGATTCCTTTTCAATTGGACATAGTACAGGCAAACCAAGCACATCCGCCTGAATTTGAATAAACAACGGATTCTGGCTCAAGCCACCGCAAACTAATAAAGTTTCCACGTTATGACCTGCTGCTTCTAACGTCTCCAAAATATATTTTGTACCATACTGCCGAAAAATTCAAGTTATCCTTTTGTCACGGGGGCGCGTCGAGAGATTAAAAACATCACGTGTACACGTACCGTTAATGCTTGTACCGTTGCCAAGTACAATAGTGCCAGATTCTCTTGGTCGACGGACAACGAGAGTCCCGATATCTATGTAACGTGGAAGAGAAAAGGACCAGATGATTTTACGACTGACTACTTAAAAGCAGTAACGCGATATTACCATTCCTTTGATATTTGGATCGGCCAGAGGAGAGCGATTGCCATGGAAATCTGGCCATACGTGAAGATCTCTCGTTAAGTACGAAACGTTTTCCAAGCCTCTCTCATCGGCCATGGTTTGTAACAATTCGGACAGGTGCTGCTGTATGTGTCTAAAACGACAGCGATAAGTGTCAATGATGACCGGTGTCACGATTCGCAAGTTTCAACGTACTTGTTTCCGGCCAGACTCTTCAGAATTCCTGGCGTCGCGGGATGAGTGTCGATTATGTGATCGAGCAGTTTCCCGGTGGCACTTTGCCCGCCTTCGCTCAGCCACAATCCTGGGACCATGGCACTGAAATATGGTCCCCAGACCCCAGTGACAAAATGTTTCTTCTCGTTAACGATCATGTGGCACGTCGAGGTACCGCAGATCAACGCTGTAAATTATGCGAGATACTTTGAAATTCGCAGCAGACGTAGTTTAGTCGCCGGTATGGAAAGAAGTTGTGGATACCTAATCTACTTTGTAACTTATTGGATACGCCAGGTACAGAACATCCTATCATACCGAGTCCGCCAGCATGCGCATCGATAAGAGACGTGCCTACTGCCGTGTGCTCTAGAAGGCCTAATTCGGACGCAGCTTTTCTCGATAATCCTTGACCAACAGGATCGCCGGGGGTCCTGACATCACTACCTTCGTATCAATATTTCTCTTTATTAAAATAAACCAACACTTGAATATTATCTGTCTGAACATAAAAGGAATGCGTTAACTCGAAAGTTCTATAGTCGATCGCGCGAGCAAACCGATTTTTGAAATTTACCTATACACCCGAAATAACTTTCATTATTTACGTGGAATTATTATCTATACCTATTTTCCTCCAATTATCTTTCTTCAGGTCTTTCAAGTGAATCTGTTCGAAGAACTCATCGTTCCACTTATTATTACCATCTGGTCCAGCGCTGTAGTTCCACTTACATACCAGCGAACACAGGGACCTGAAAAAGGATCCGAAAATTCATTACGCCGTTTAATGCTCGCGGCAAATTACGATGTCAATACCTCGATTCGGAATCCGTAGCTTTCCACGTCAAAAAATCAGGCAGATCGAAGAGAAGCGCTGCGCGATTCCAGGACGATGGGAGATTCTTTTTCAGCCACAACATTTTCGGAGTTTCCATCTCGAGCGATATTTTTCCGCCGACGTATCGAAGCATCTCGTGTCCCTGTGCATTTATGAAGTCAGCCTCCTCCTGCGCTCTATGATCCATCCATAATATAACGTTCTGCTTATCTTCGCCTGTGGCAGAAAAATCAAGTGTATCGAGCGGTTTAAAGAACAATGTAAATGTAATTTGAAACATACCTGTTGGACTGACTGTAACTGGTGATCCTGTTTTATCAACTGCTACCAGCGAGCAAGTAGCATCGAATCCAATACCCTTCACGCTTTCCGGAGAAATATCAGCCACAACTGACTGTGGATCAAAATTTATTACAGATTCGGAAATGATTGTTCGGCAAATTTGCTTATACCTTTACTACATGGCAGACCGCGCTCCAAATGTTATCGGATGACTGTTCATAGAAGTTGGGAGCAGGATGAAAAATCTCAAGGGGACATGTTGCCATTTTTATTATCTTCCCCGTGAGAGACACCAAAGCAGCTCGAGCGCTTCCTGTTCCTACGTCGACTCCCACGTAGTAATCCATCCTTTTGATCTTTCAAGCACGCGTGCAACTTTACTGGCTTTCGCTGGGAGAACTGAATGTTTCGCTCTAACTAGAGACATAATACGCTGTAAATAAGAATAAATTATCGAAATCGCTATCAGCGTGGCTTAGCTATAATCACGGTCTTGTTTCTTTAATCTCTCGTGACCCTGAGATAACTCCAGCGTGAATAGAAATGAACTAGTAATAGGCTCATTGCTACATGCCTCATTCAATCTTGTTCCATTGAAGAGAAAAAAGAATTACCGAAGAAGCTGTTACCGTTCATTTAAAACATACTTAAGATCATGCATCTTGTGAGATGCAGTTATAAACTCGACAGGACCCTCGGATCTGGGCTAGACTGTCGAACGCAGAGTGCAATAATATTACGTAAGCCGAATGACACGATGGTTCCGTGCATGGAAACACGTGTGCATAAAAAATTCCAAGTGCGTTACCTTGATTAATTATACTACTTTGCATGAGATTCTACGACTCGTTTTGAAAATGTCGCCTCCAGTTCCATCGGAGCTCTCGTCGATCAAATATTAATTGTAGAAACAACGACAGGCTCGCGATCATCGTGTAAGAAATAAAAAGGATAACATTGTTAAAGGATTAACGAAAATATGGTACGCATCCCGCGCACGTGTCCCTGTATGTTTGACAGCGACCTAGCAGAACCTTAAACGTACACGCGTGTCGCGTCAGGGCACGTGCGCTCCTGTACTTCCTATTTATTAATCGGAACAACGAATAAAAACAAATCTAATCCTATCCATTTTTTTCCTGTATCCCTTCGTGTCCATTACTGATAAGCGAATTATCAGAAAAGGAATTCATGGAGTTGACGGTGGCGTCACTCGCAGAGATGGCATCTTCGGTCATTTGTTCGAAAACTCGTGGTGGCGAAAGCCGAGATTAGAATGTGCATTACTAAGAATTTAGTTTTTCGCTAATAATTCGTTGACCGTCGATCGTAACGAAAAATGTTTGGGACAAAAGGTGCAGGGCTTGATGTTAGCTGTAAAACAGGTCATATAAAATTTTTCTCTCACGGATGAAGAATAGTTGATACAGAATTTTGAGGTTGATAGCTTCGCATAACCGAAAGCATGGTTCGCTTCAAGAACAGGTGATCAAGCAATTTATTATTTATTTGAAACTTTTGCTAATGCGGTCTTCGTTAGCTTATTATTTTCGAGACAACTCGATCCATGTGATTAATTGAAAATGTGCTTGTAGATACATCGCATTTGAAATAAGTCTTGGCAACAAGTCTGACAAGCCTTTCACTTTGAAAACCACAGCATTGCACTTTACTATTCAGCAGAAGGTGCAACAGTTGTATGGCGATTTCGGCGTCGCAGCGATAAAAGCTGGTTTTACTGGTAACTAGAAATTGACAAATCTATATGCGTGTCGCTGCATTTTCAATTTGAATTTCTGATACTTTTTCAGCAAAATATTGCAACGTACACACGAGGATAGCGCTGGTCAAAACCAGACATGGGCCTCATAAATTCTTACTGACCGCGATACCACTTATAAACGATATCGCAGGACGTTTGGTGTCTGTAAAGATACTTTACGTGGGAGCTACGTTGAAACATTGCTTCTTCTTTATAAAAGTAAGCGATACTGCGTGTAATACATGGAACAAAATTTTGATTCCAATAAATAAATTACAGAGATATCAACATCAAAAACTGGAACAAACGTGGAACGCTCTTAAGACTGAAACAGAGAGAAAAAACATGGAAAATGCTTTAATGACATTAACGCCAGCCATGAAGGATTTTGCATAGAATTATAAAATTTATTGTATTATTCTTACAATCTATCGAACAAAAGTATGTTTTGATTTAATAATCGAAAATTTGAAGAGAAAAGTAGGGAGAATCAAAGCCATGCGCATTGCGTGCACATTCTCAAA
This sequence comes from Ceratina australensis, assembly GCA_004307685.1. Taxonomy (NCBI): domain Eukaryota; kingdom Metazoa; phylum Arthropoda; class Insecta; order Hymenoptera; family Apidae; genus Ceratina; species Ceratina australensis. The sequence continues at coordinate 1,504 of SHCU01000807.1, read as the reverse complement.
AAGAAATGGCAATGTATTAGACTCTTTGGCAACTATCCTTTATATATGTACATGTACGCTAATCGTTTAATATTTGTCAAGTATGGAATGTACGAGCAGATTGAAAGATATCTCTGTGTAACATAATGGAGAATATATTTTTGAAGCTTTGTACAGTGCGTAGGAACATTATTATCATGTAACTTCGCCTAGTTATAAAATCCTTATTAATAAGACGTCAGAAATAAATAAATAAAATAAGTGAATCGTTTTTTGTTTTCTTTTTTAATCTCCTTGCGAAATGGGCGACCCACGATCGCGTTTAGATCCTTTGCCTTTGCCTTTCGTCTTGGTCTCCCGTTTTCTACTTATCGACGAGGTCGAGGTAGTCGACGTGGAATCCGCTGGACTCGAGTGATTCGATCCCTCGCGATCCCAACGCGCCAGAGCTTCCCTCAGATTTTGCCCGTCTCCTTCCTCGTACGTGTCCACATCCACATGAAGACTATCCTGACCAGACTGCGCATTGTTTCCTGACTCCAAATTAGCTCTCATCTCTTTCCTCTGATCCTCCGTGTGCTGCGGACATCTCATAGACCTCGTACACAATTTTTTCGTATGTTCCGATATAACGCCACAGATCTGGGTCAATAGGATTCGTTTATCCTCCAACGACATGTTCTCGTAATTCGACGGAGAATTCTCGTTACTACTGTGAATATGCTCGTTCACAGTCTCTCCGTTCCTTTGATTTTTCTGCTGCTGTTTCGTCCTCTTTATCCCATTACGATCCTTTCTGCGCTTTCGCTTGTCGTTATTTAAACTCCAATCGACATCGTCGTCGTCGTCGCTTATAACGCCACTGAAATTGCTGAGGTCCTTCGAATTGTTCGCTATACGTCTGGATGCGATTCGTGAACTGTTCCGGCCCATGCCCATGCACTTCTCTAAATGCGTCGCGAACCGCCGGGCCGCTACGCCTCTGTCACAATTCGGACAGTTGCATTCTTGTGACTTTTTCACTGGATGCTGGCCAAACACGTCCAACCCTGGAGAATCTTTAACACACCGTACAATTAAATGAATTATCGAAAGAATGACAACTGATCATGTTGTCACGAGTCAAAATCGTTTAATCGTCTCGCTTACCTACGATAGCGTACGACTCATCGTCAGGTATTCCTTCCTCGACGTCTGAGCTACCAGTTTTTGTGGTTCGATGCACGTCGAAAACAAAGCCCATTAATACCTCATCGAGGAGATCCTCGTAAATTTCTTTTGTCGCCGACTCCACGTTCTCACTTTTCCCCATGAATTCCAGAAACCGTCTGTTCAATTCCTGAATCCTCTCCTCGGTGACGGACATTTTAAACGGTCATACGATCAAACCTCGTCCCGTTCTCCGGTTCTGTTTACTGCTGTCTGCTGCTGTCTTCGAATGACAGCGACAGCTACGCCAATACAATACTGTTCGGCGTAACATGTAACAATATCAGTAGCGTAATGGACCTGAACATATGTAGAT
>SHCU01000806.1:12476-24125 GCA_004307685.1 Ceratina australensis | reverse complement strand
GCCGGTCATTTGGCCCGATGGTTAACCGAACCGCTTCTATCGTCGACGTTTTCGTTTAGCCATCGACTTCGTCGTCGCCGACACGCCAGGCTGCAACGTTGTCGCTGGGGCCTGGTATTATCAATCACGGTACGTAGGAATACGGGCGAAAAGAAATGAAGCCGCAACCCCGGTGAGCGCGCGCTTATAATAAAGATGAATCGCGCGGCGAATAATCTCACATTTATACGTAATAAATTCGGCCGGGCCAATTTGCATGCTCGCGTGTAAATGTAGACATTACTTTCTCAGCCGCGGCCACCGTCCGCGGTATAATTTGTTCAACCGTTTCGCGAGTATTTTTACATTGCCCGAGCATTATGTCGCGCGCGGAACGAAAATAAAAACCGCGCGAGTGACACGCGCGTTCCTTCTGTGGAAGGCGAGCCGCTTGTAAACTCAAATTACGTTATGACGTTTTCATGGAACGTGTGCACCGAAATTGGGACGAACAGGAGAACCCGAATCTTCCTTCATTTTATCACTTCCAATTTTATTGCGCCAATACCGCGCGGTGATAAATTCCCGGATAAACTTTATATTCCTTGTATAAGGTTCAGGTTGACGATAAAATATCAATGTCCTTTTCTTGTCGTCGAGTTTAAGATTATTATCGTACTTCAGGCTTGCAATTAAATACTTTATAAGCAGATAAATTATCGTTTGGACTTTCAACTGGTAATGGTAAGATTACTGTTCTTGAATCTTGTCCAAGCTGCAGATGCTTATTGTATTCATTATCTCGTATACCATAAAAATTCAATCAAACAACATTGAAGCAAAATTAAAAATAGAACATCAATTAATTCGTTCTTTTCTAAGTCAACCTTCCAGTTTTTAAGTTAAGAAAAATCGAATTATAAAAAAAAATCATATTAATTGTTTTCGGAAATAAAATTGTTCCGATTATTTGCTCTGCGATGTAAACTTTTCACTGTAACTAATAATTTCGTGTTACTATCTGTTGCAGAAGGGACGACCGGCTCGTAACGAATTTACCAGCATAATTACCGTCGCGTCGTAATGCGAGGCTTATTAAGCGGGCCATGTGTAATGGTATCCACGGCGGTTAGTGCGTCAAATGTGGCTTTGTTGGGTGATTAATGCCCTCCTCGTAGCTGACACCTCGCGAAGTTTAATTGCACCTTATTCCGCATGAATATGGATGCCTGCCTCCCGGGCCCCCGGGCCAACAAAAGTGGCAGCGGCGAGCAACCAACCGGCAGCGACGCGCCGCGCACCAGAAAAGAGCACGATGAGGAACGGCGAACCGGAGGAGTCGGTAGGTAGCGAGCAGGATAAAAAATGCAATTACGATTTTGAAAAATGGGCCAAGTCGCTGGAAAGGGTAAAAGGGATCGAACGACCGGTTCCAATTCTACGACTATGAATCCTATGTGCTCGGGGTCAGATCAGTTTGTCTTAATCTATATTAAATGTGAAATCTAATTGTAATCAATTACGATGGGTGAACACATGCATATAAAAATCTAGAATTTGTAACGTGAAGATATTTATTTGTAAGAATTGTATCATTATATTTTTTAATTTTTATGCCCATTGAATTGCTACCATTTTTCCCATTCGCCTAACGAGGCCGGAAAAGACAAACAACTGATGCTATTACAGTGATTCTTGTAGACCCGTTTGCTCGGTATCATGTTATCATCACTGTCCTCACTACGTATGTAACGACCACCAGCATGTGTACAAAACCTGTTCCCTACTCGTTATTATTAAAGCGAAACCGGATAAGAACTGCGATTCACATATTCAGTCGTGACGTGGTATTGATTTCTTCAGCTTTCTTTTGCAATTGATTGTTCTAACATAACGCAGCGTACGTATCTAATGCAGTATGGCAAATGTAATTATAAATTATTTAATATTCTGTTTAAAATCAAGCATTATCCTTTCTATCTCTGAATCTCTCCAATGTAAAATGTGATACTGATACAAAATCTGGACTACGTACATGCACGTTGAAACAAGTCTGACTCGGTTAAATCACAAAGCAGGCTTGAGTGGAGATCAGCTGATTACGCTTCTTTATTTGCTGCGTCCAGTTTTTTTCTCGTAATTGAATTTTATCTACCATCACTTTGGCCGAGTAGTAAGTACCTACCTGTATTGGTAGCCGGGTCCATATAGGCAGCTTCCGTTCATTCATTAGTACCGGCAGCCTGCAACGGTCATAAGTTGTCGGTGAAATGATTCTCTTTCAGAGAGCAGTCGTCGTGATTCATGTAGTTACTTACAGGGAAGGAACGGCGAGAATGACAGATGAAGAACGCGACACCGTATGAAATATCACCACCGCAGAATCAATTTATGGTTGGAATGAAAAAGAGCAACGGTCTTGTTTTCTGGGGATCGTTCACAATTGATATCAACTCTTTCTTTATATGGTGTCGAAATAATAGAATCCAGCAGATGCAAGTGCCTTGATACGTATCCGTGTCAAATAAAATTTTCAACAGTTTTAAGAATCGAAAGAAATATATATTTCAAATCCTTGTGATCTTTAGCGGTCCATCACGATTAGACTAGTTTATCTATCTTTACTTTCGGTTAGAGTGATCGTTAGTTCCTTTTAATTTATTAGACATTGACGATATTTCATTCGGGCTGGTAATTATATCGTATGAAATTTAGTTTCGGCAAACCGCCGAAACCGTTTAGCACCTGTGCCCCGATTCAGATTCGGGCGCCAATTCGATCGGGCAATCATCCGGCGAAACCATAAAAATTCAAGTGCCGGGCGTAATCATCGATAAAGACCTAATCACAATCCGCGTCAATCCATAAAGCACGCTAATAACAGGCCTCGGTACCGGAATTGATCAAATTATTATGAACGGGCCACTAGTCGAATTTCCTTTATCTTCGGCATCGTACAATTCCTGCGAGGAATCAAAGGTAGTGTTTACGTTCAATCTGTCTCGAAATTATTTTCTCTTAATTTCACGTTGTCACCGAATGAGAACGCTCGCTGCCGCTAATGAATCAACGCGACTCTCGAGTATTATTACACAGCTCAATCGTAATCGTTTCGTCGACGCTAATGGAAACGAGCCTCGCGGTAGTCGTAGCTAATAACAATCGCTTTTACTCGCACACTTGACCGGGGTCGTACAGGCAGGTTGCGATTATTCGCAATCACAATCGATGCCACGCGCGATTCGTTTCGCGTTACGCGCACCCATGTCGAACAATCGTTACGCATTAGCCGCGTACACGTTCCGATCCGCGGTTCCCCTCGGCTTAATTAAATTTATACGCTCGCTCGCAGCCGCAATCAAAGTTCACGATTCAGTAACTTAACGCACGGAACCGCGCCACAAGCCTTTCCAGCAGGGTCGTGTTTTCACGTCCCGGTAATTTATGCGAGGTCGGATCGCGCGAAAGAGGATCCCCGCGAACGGCCAATAACTAGAAACGAGCCGTCGTAGATCAGAGATATACATCGGAGTATAACGGGGGAAAAAGGAGACGTCTATGCCCCGAGCATAGCGAAGAGCCCGAAAATGGTGAATCTCAACCGGTGCTTAATTTCCAATTAATTTTACGGGCCCGAAAAAATATGGGAACAAGCCGAGGCGAACACCGAGCCGGCGTGTCGCTATTCATCAACGGCCACATAGATGGCCACGCTGCTCGGACGTGTGGCATTAGCATTTATGTTTCGCAAATGCGACAACTTTACGGGTACTTAAATCAGGAGTTCGGTTACGGATGATCGATGCGAGCGTAATTTTCAGGTAACTATCAAGTATTCGAAGCGATAAACTTTCGCGAAAATATAAGATATAAAATGGTTGAATTGATTTTACAAAAATGCGATTACTGTTGATTATCAGGTAATTTTACTTGATAAAGGGGAAACAGGTCTTGCTTGAGGTCGAAAATTAGCAATGTAATTGCAATTTAAATACCTTTGGATCACTCGAATCTTTACGATCTTAATGTCACTATATAAAAGTTTTACAGCGTCGGTTTCGAGGTCCAATTTTTCGAAACCTCGTCGAAGCAATCTTATCAAGCGCACTCGGTTTATGCATTTCCGCGCGGACGAGGCACCTGTCGCGAACACTTTTACCCGGAGCCTTGCGCGCGCGTACGAGTCGAATACAATCGCGAGTGCTTATTTCCAAACGTAAAGAACATACCCGGCCATTAAAATCTGACATTGTAAGGCAATAATCATGGGCGCGAGTTTCGAACAAGCGAGAGAATTCGCAGCCCCGATTCGACGGCTATAAACGCAGATTTATGACGTTGCACCACGGGGAAGATGGAAGAATGTATATCTGGCCCGGTCGCCACCACGGTTATTCCTCTTAATGGCCTTTAACGACATCCGAAATTACGCTCGTATTTCAAACCGGCCGGATAAACAATTATAAGATACAACTTCGAGCTGCCACCAGGCGAAACTCAACCAACTCCAGACGTAGTTTCTGATCGGATATCCAAACTCGCTTTCTTACGTCAGTGTAAAGCGAAACAAGACTTATCAGCTTCACCATTATTACCCTGAATATTATAATGTACAATTAAAGTACCAATTTTTCGTATTGTACTGTTACAATTTTTAAGGAATAGTCATTGTATCACCGTAATACCGAACACATACTATATGGAATTAAATGTCATTTTTCAAATTGTACCAAATAATTTCAATAAATATATTTTGTATAATATTGAATCAAATATATTACCGAGAAATATTACCCTTCGATAACTCATACATGTTTATGGTTATTTTATTATGCTCAAACAACGTTGAATATTCAGGTTCTCAACCTGGCTTTTTGGGAGGTCGACTCGAACGGTCGAACCGATAGAGATCACCGATCCCGCGGTTTGATATCGGTACCGAATGAAATCGATAATCTTCAGTCCCGCGAGGAAGTTAATGAAGTGGCGGGCATCATCGAAAAATCGCCTTCTTTCAATTATGCACGCCCGTGCGTGCACGAGAGCGCGTGCACCGCATAAGTCTCGATTACTCCCCGCGAGACATCTTACTCCCAGGGAGCGGGGCGGGCGGGGGACCGTCGCTTTGAGATCTGACCGACGTACACGTGTTTATTAAGATCCACGACAAGATATTCCGATCATTAGTTTCGATCCCGTGATTTGCAACTCTGTATATTTTTTAATATGATTAAAAATGAGAGGGCGAAACCGATGGCTCCTCGACTGATGATTACGAATAAAAGTGATTACGCCGATACGATCGTCCCAAAGATTTGAACCACTCGAGGCTCGTATCACGTTAAATTACCCTGGTTTTTCGGTACGTCTATTATAAATCAAGCTTCACTTTCTCATCCATTACGTCAACCTAATATTCGAGAACGTTTATTACGCGTCAAATATATCACCGTTCATAAAACAGAAACGGCTCGGTTAAAAACCTTTTCGAATTAACCGCGGGCCTCGTACAACATTTTAAAATTCTTCCCAGCGTACACGCCCCATTCTCTTTCAATTAAACCATTAACCGCGGGGATCGATCGATGCCGCGCGGCGCGCCGTAAAGGTGGCTCTCTCCGTGCCGGGAGAAAGAGAGAGATCGTTCATCCCGTTATTAAGCGTACCTCGCGACAAACAGGTGATCGTCCGGCGTGACGCGGCGCAAGAATTTCCACGCCGAGATGATGATAGAATGATGCCTCTGGAAGCGAAGGCGAGGCAACGGGAAATGACTCCGCTGCCCGGTACGATTTTGCTCGCTCGACGATAGCCCACGGGACACGGGAGGCGTCTGCAAAAATGCCGACACGCCGCGCACGAAGTATATCGCATCGGCATCGCCTGTTTGACGAGTCAATCTCATCGTGATCTTCGAGCCAAGGCCCTTTTAGTGGCGTCACCTTCCCCTTGGCTTGATCGGCAGCTTAATATAATACGTTAATTAAAACGCTGTCTCTATTAAGCGCGCGACGTTAATTACGAGCGGGGGTTCGCCGAGATGACTGAGCTGTAAAAGATCATTCCCGAACGTTTCGCTGCTACCCGATGAAAAATCTCTTGATCTACGATCAACGTGTTAATTGCGACGCTCGTACAGGGCTGCTGCCCGCGGAGTATTCAGCAATATATTCAGAATTTGCACGCCTGTCGAATGGAAATATCCTTGCCCGGGGATAATACGATTGCATGAATATTAATTTCGTGGAGACGTTGCTATCCGAGCTATGCGCACCCTCCGGCTGTGGTATTATTGTTTTCCGTATTATATTCGCTTTGTAATTCTTCCGGTTGCTTATTCGAAGATATATATTGAAGGGATTTACCTAAGGAAAGAATATTTCTTATCGAAATCAGCTTAGAAGAAATTATACCCTATTTTCTGTCACGAGCTACCGGTATACGCTGCTAGATTAGGATAAATATCTGTGTACGTTTTCAAATCTTGTGATGAATGTCGATAAAATAAATGAATTCAATACGGGATATCGACGACGTTAGTCTAAACAAAAAACCTAGGCGTGGCGTGAAAATAAGGAGAGAATAAAAGTACGTGTAACCAGACCGTAGAAGGTGATACACGGAGGCCGAGGTTCACGTAAAATCTCACCCCGCGGGAGTTCATAAACCCCTCGAGCGAGTCGAGATAAACCAATAAAGCAGCACGATAGTCGGGGAAGCAGGTGCAACGTGGGCGGTGAGTTACCGTGCGGGTCACAGGTCACAGTGAACCTACCATCACCGGCAATCCTTCTCACACACTCACCGCGCTTCCCTCCTTCGTTTACACCGTATCGCCCCGTCTCCGTTCTCAGCCTGTGGTTTCGCTTCCTCTTACGGTAACATCCTTCTAACGACGAGATCTTGCTGGAAACACGGCTCGGTTTATACGCGAAGCGTCTAGCGATGGGAGTGACCCAAGAATTATTTACATAAAATTCGCACCAAGGACAAGTATAATAGAATTTTGTTCTACAAAAATTTTTTTTCATTTAATGTATGTGAATATAATTCGAATTTTAAAAAGTATATTGTTTCCAAATAATAAATCACAATTAATTGAGGATTTTAATAAAATCTCATTAGATGAAACAACATATTTATAAACGAGAGAAACGCACGCTGTAGGCCTTTGATATTTTATCGGAAAGTACCGAGGGACCACGAACGTCTGTTTTTTATTAATTCATGGTTGAATATACGAAATCCCTGGAACGTGGCGATTTATAGAACCGAGATGCTTAATTAACGTGTGCCCTTAAGCAAGGTCCAGGTCGTTTAATGCAATTTTAACCCAATTAACCGGGCCGTTTCGATTGAGACAGATGAAAGTAAATATCGTCGATAACGATCTGAGCGATATAAATCGACCGTCAGGATACGATTGTCATGTCGTGGTGCGGCGTAGGAGAGATCTCCGCTTCCCGATCGCGGCATTCCCAACAGACTAAATTAACCGAGCGAGGTGAGCGCCCTGGAAGCGAACACGTAAATCGTAAGATTCCTAGATGCCAAAGATAACTTTACATCTGCCGGTCGATTGCGATAATTAGGCTGGCCGCGGGAGCAGAGATTGATCGAAAATCGCGTTTAACTTTAATGGATCGGATCATTGCCTAATTAAGCGGACGGCTGTGCCCGCGGTCGCCCATCTCTTATTACGTGAATTAATTAACTCCGCCAGTCCTACCCGTATTCTTCTCCGCTCACAATTAAACGAAGCGGACAATCGGCCCGGTTGTCGAAACAGTCGAACGCGTGCAAATTTCGCGAGACAGCACGAAGATCGATCAGGGCAGGGTTCTTTGAGAGATTTAAAACAACGGAGAATCCAATGGAATTCGTCGGGCCAAAAAAATCATTCATAAAATCCTAAATTCAGGCATTTTTATTATATATTTATTGTGCGCAGAAAAATGGGAAAAATTGACATATATTTCTATTGCGATTAATTGAAAATTTATTAGATACTGCTAGCTTTCTCCTTCGCTGTTCATCTCGAAAATCGGTGGAGCTATACGTCAGATATGCAGACATTAGAGACGACTTCGGGACTCAGCCATAAAATTTGTTAAACTTACACTACATATATGAAAAATATATTTTTGTCTTTTACAAGATTACGGAGCTTACCGATGGACCTGATATTAATCAAGATTTCACCCACGAGGAGGAAGAAGATCGACGTGGCGTGGTGTGAAACAATTTATTCCCGTAGCCCCCGTAGCCCTTTCTCGTACTCCGGTAAATTGAAATTTTTTTTCCCGGTGCCCCCGTGCGCCTGTCGAACTCCCGGGTAATTACGGTCGAATTTTAGAGCCATTACGCGGCCCCGGCTCCATTCAGAGCTTCACAACGGGCTCGTGCACGCTTTGATCCGCACCGAAGAGAACAAGACTGAAAATAATTACAAAGAATCACGCCGGGCGGGCCGGAAAGCAGCGGTAAATCTGTCTTTCTTCCTTCCATCGTTCCCTCCCGTTCGTAGCCCGTCCGTCTACGTCGCACCGCGGTCCCGTTTAGAATCGCCTAATGAATTTAAAATGACCGTGCACGCGCGGTTTTTCGTCGCGTGGCCCCGCGGAACCCCGCGCGACAAAAACGCGGGAGCACGAAATTCTCGAATGACATCCGGGATCGCATAAAAATGCAAATCTGATTCTAGGGATTCACACGTACCCTCCTGTCCGCGCGATCCGTTAGAGTTTCACTTCTCGCGCAGTGGTCTACCCGCAATTTTTTTTTCGGGAGAGACCACGCGCCATTACGCCTCGCCCGTACTTTTCACCGGGGCGCCAATTTCGGCTAAATTCGCTTTTAATGACCGGGCCACACCCGACCGCGTCACGTGAAAATTTAATTTAGACTGGCCAGATCGGTAAAACGAGCTTTTTTAAGATTGTTTAAGAGAATGGAACACGGGATTTAGGACCGGGTGGTAGTAATAGGAGCCTTCTAGGTTGGACACTTGCTGGTGTTAACTGAGAGTTTTGGGCGACTCGACGGAACGATTATCTATCTCATTTTCCTCTCTCGATTGCCCCTGTCTTGCTTAATAACTATGTGTAAGTGCACACAAGAAATTGAATATATGCTGTTTAAAGGAGTCATTGTCCCAAGTAGATGTTCAAATGTAAGAACGTTACTAACAAAACGATGAAAATGTATTAACCCTTCGCACTCGAGAGATGAATCACATTCCCCACTTGTTTAATAAAATAAAATATTGATTATTAATTAAATTAAATGTAATTACTACAATTCTTATTAATAATTCATGTCACGTTAACTCAAAATTTTCGAGCATGAAAATTAACCGTAATTTCATATAACATATTATAACTATTATGCAGAGAAATTCAAAATTTTGTGAATACAAAGAGTTAAAGCGAAATGCCATTTAATTGATAACGACCACTAAGAATTTCGTATTATTGAAATTAACATATTCCTCGGCGGCTCTCGGAAGAGATACAGCAACAAACTTCTGATGGAACAGTCGCTTATGTAAAATTCCGGCAACGGAGAAAAATGACGAGGCAACCCTCATTCTTCAGACGGCGAAAGAATAACAGTGGAGCGTAACCTATACCGTGGCAGCGTTTTAGCCAACAGGGATGGGTATAATGGCACACGGCGGAGCATAGAATGACGAACGATCACGCGGAATCGGTATGGGATCGCGTCCGTCCGGAATCACACGTTGCCGGGTAGATGATGAATCGCGCGACGCGACCGGCTCGGTTCGCGATGCGATAATTAAAATCGGTCGATTATAAGTGCATTTGGCCGCGGTAATAACGGGGTCGGGCCACGAGTTCCCTCAAATAGCTACGTCTCAATTAGCCTTCTTCCCCCCTGAAACCTCCCCCCCGGCCCACGGTTTTCGTTTGGCCCCGCGACCGCGTTGGTCCACCTCACCCGTTTAATTGGCCCCGGCCCGTAGTTTTACCGGAATGCTAAGGGAACTGACTCCGATGGCTTTCGAGGGAACAGAAAAGAGCAATTACCCTGGAATTAGAGTGGGGCAATTTCAGTGTGCGAATTACGCGCGCTACCCGGTAAAGAAACTCTCGGTTCGAAACGTGGAATGCGCGCGCCGTTCGGCCGCGGCTTCGTCCTTGCCGCGGAGAGAAAATGTTGAAAACTTCGACGGAACTGAAGGCTCCTCGGCCTCTTCCGCGAGGACGGTTGATTAACGTTCCCCTGGAGATCGAGCGGTTCCATGAATGCAGATGGCAAAATGAAAAGTTTCGTTGCGACAGCTGCTGTCCCTCGGGCACGAATTAAATCAATTACGTATCCCCCGTCCGCCGTCTTCCATGTTTTACGGTCACCGCGATTTTGTTCTACGAACTAGTTCCATATACAACACTCTGAATATTAACTTTTTCCTACTTCTAGCGTCGCGTGGTATTAGACTTAATCTATTCTTCGTACAATGAAATACTTGTACTATTGGCCATTTTACGAGGTTCTCTTGCTTTTTTATAGTTCGCTGGAGTCTTACCATTAGAACGATGGAAATGATTATATTTATTTTTAATCGTATACTTGATAATAATATAATTGAAAAATGGAATTATATGTACGTATCATCAGTGATTACTGGAATAATTCTTCGAGATCCGTTTGTTGCCACGGTGATTGGTAAGTCTCTTTATATCTTTCCGAAGCGAAGGTCGCGACTCATAACTCGCAGCGATCATTTGTCTGTGTAACTCATTTTCTTAACTTGCTGAGAATACACAACGGTCGGCACCGTAAACGGAGCCGAACGCCTGGCGAGCGGGGATCCTTTCGGTAGGACCCGCGGTACGTGGCAGAAATTATACGGTTTCGTTCGGCTGCGTGCGGCGCGGAGATGAGAATAAGAAAAGGCGCGAGCGCGGAGAGGGTGGAGGGGGGCAAGGGACAGTGATAAATCACAAATTGCACGAACTCGTTGCGGCCGAAGACAAATTGGCTCCGCAGTCATGAGCTACGCAGCGGGTAATAATATAATTATAGGACTGCCAGCCTCTTTCGACGTTTCAGTTTCAACTTCTTGCGTTTCTACGCGAGGTCGCGTAAGCGCGGTTGATTTACAGCGCCCGTGCTCCTTTATTCCTTCCCTTCTTGAACTGTCGTGTCGTTCACGGCGCATATGGTGTTAAGAACGGGTCACGATAAATCCTCGACGGCCACCGATGGCCAAGTGGAGTGAATGAAACGTGACATCGTTTTAAAGCGTGTATCCGCCGTTGAGATTGAAACGGTTCAAGTGTGTCGCGAGGTTTCACTCTCAATTGTACATGACTGTCTCTTTTCACAGAGAGATAATATCACCGATACACTGTTCCTGTAAAATTGAGTAAAATCCCTTTCCTAGAAAGAAGCAGCAGCTGTCACCCGAAGAATATTAATCCCGGCGAACTTAATTACCGCTACCGTAGTGGAAGAAATTCCCTGAGTATATTTCACACGAAACGGGAAGAGAAGGCAGACAATTGCGAGCGCGGAGGAAATATTTTTTGTCGGTCGACGGGACGCGAGCTTCGTTGCAATTTCCATTCCCAGCAAATGATCCATGGCAAGAAGTTTGCCCCCGACCTCTTTGGCCCGACGCGAATAAAGAAATTAAAAAAAAAA
>SHCU01000804.1:36076-47463 GCA_004307685.1 Ceratina australensis | reverse complement strand
CCGCACGGAGACTTCTCTTTCTCGTTTCGAAAAAGAGAGAAGCGGCGAAACGGATCCGCGGGAACGTTCTTTGCGGCGAAACGAACCGCAGGACGATCACACCTGCGACCATCCGTCGGGTTTCCACGTTAGGAATACGCGTTCAGAGCCTACGGAATTATTTAATTGCAGAGAAGCGCGAACGTCACGTCACACACGGTTCCGACTCATTAATTACGGTTTAATCCCTCCATTAAATCGGCCGATGGAAACTCATATTAACCCTATCACGTATCTTCGGTTTTCCTTTACGAAATCGGACAGACATGTAATTTTAACAAGATTTATACACGTGTCTAACAAGAGCATAAGTCTTGATTAGCCGGAGTGTCTCATGAATCAAGGAGTATAATCAGAAAAGGGAAATGCTCGAAGTTGCCCGTTCGAATCGCCTTGCGGAACACGCGAACGTACTTAACTCGGCTGGAAAAAATTGCTCTAAACGAGGGGGTCTTTGCTGGCGAAGTTGCGGCCGAACGGCCGGCTAAATAAACTTACTCGGGACGGGCACGATCCCCGGTGGCACGGAATACGCGAATTATAATGGGTTAACGTGGTTCACGCGCCGAGTGCTTCTCGAAAGTTATGTCGTTTCTACTAGAACTTCCTCGGCGAGAACGAACGCTTCAAAATTATATAGTATCGATCTCGGCCTCGTCGATAATCATTATCATGGATCGTCATCATTATCATGGCGGACCTTTATTAAGGCTTACGAGATTATACCTGAATTTAAGCATCAATATCTGTCGTTAATGAGGTTGGTAAACGGATATGGTAGATGTACCATTTCTGGCCAGTTATTTATTACGATATAGCGAGTGTTACTGTGGTGGTTCGATTAAATCGATGGAAATCGTTAACATGTAGCCTACTTTTAACGTCGTATGGACCAGGGACAGGTTTCGGATCGACGAATAACTGAAAATATCGCGCGGCCGTAATACCTCGACTGGTATTTGCCTTCCCACCTTCGGTATTTCCTTTAGTCCTTAAACGAAATTCCGCTCGTTTTTCCGGCTGAAACGTTTCCAGAGACCAAACACGCACACAGACACGCAACACCCCGCCACGTTCTTTCGCCCGTCCTTATCCCGAGTATTAAATTTCGCGGCGACGGACATCGATTCAAAGGAGGAGAAGGACGAAACGAGGCAAGACGAGATAACAAATAAACGGAACGAGCGAGCGAGCGAGCGAGAGAGAGAGAGAATTCGGGAAGAAAAATAATCTCCACGGACTGATGGCCAAGGGAGAATGCGAATAAATAAAAAAGGAAAAACGACGGGTGCTCGGAGCAGTGGACCAACCGGGGAGGAAAAAAGAAGCGGGCAAATTCGAAGCAACCAATATTAGATTCGACCCCTTTTCGCGTGTCCTCTGGTTTCCCAGGGCTTCGGAGGCCGGAGGGAAACGCTCCTGCTGCTACCCGCCCCCTTTGTTATTCCGCGACTACCCGCCTCACTTTTTCCTCAAACGCGGCCGCCACCCGATAGAATCCTGTGGAATCCGAGAATCCTCCTCCGGCGAACCGTCAAACTGCGATCGTCGATGATAATCGTGCAACGCGAGACGCTTTTCTACCTTACCCCGAGTTTTCAACCCCGTTTACCATTTCAATGAGCCGAACAGACCGAGGTTGCAGCGTTATTTTCCAACGAACGAAATTCATTGTTGCTCCCAGCAGTGTCATTGCAATTAGTTTCACTTTTAAAGTTTATTCAATTTCGTAGAATAAGGTACACAGGTCGCGTGGTTCGAAATCCATGGGCAACGTTAATTAATAAAGCTTATCGAGACGGAGCTCACGAGGCGGCACTTCGTCTAATTAAAACACGTTTCCGCTCGTTCACCTGATCTGGGACCGTAAATTACAAACGCGGTTCATCGTCGCGTGCACGTACGCATTAGAGTTTTCTTTCTAAGCTGGCCCAGTGAGTTCATTGATCGATTCAACTGATCGTTGTTTTCGCGCGATTAAGTGAACTGGCAGTTAACAAACGACAGGTATGCTCGATACTCGGAATCGATAACACGTTTCGCCACAAAGCTGGTTTACCCTCGACTCATAATAGATAGAAGGGTGGGGGCAGATCCAATGTGCGCCAGTTAACCCAACTTCCCTAATCTTCAAACTAATTTTGAGTTTAATCCATGGCCACGAATATTCAGTTTACCCGGAAACGTACCGCGTTTTCCACCGGCGTATTAAAATTAATCCAACACCTCTGGGATATCAACCGGAAACTTTATTTTTCGCACCGCCGCGCCGGAACTAGAGTTCCTTCGTCGAACTTCGTCCAACGCTTCCGCCCGACGAGATCCTATTTCGGAAGTATCGATGCACCGTTTTTAATTAACCGCGCCTATCCTCTAGCCCGCGTACGCACGGACTCGATTAAGAAAACTGTGGCGCGTAGGCAATGCTAAATTGCGCGCGAGCCTGACATTATTCATCGGTTGATACTTCTCTTGAAACTCGCAATCAAGATAATGGGGAATTTATGGGCCGAGCAAAAATACTTGGATCGAATTTTATGAGTCGAGTGCGAAGATAAAAGGAATTGGTTGTATGCATAGAAAGATCTGTAGGAAACGATTTTAAATTTAAAGGTATGTACACTGTTTGACGGCGCGTGGAATATTAATGGGAAATTACGCTTTTTAATTTCCACTGAAAACATAAAGAAAGCCTCGCCTTTGACTAATCCCCGTTCGTACCTCCCGCCCGGCCTCGGGGCAAGAATTACGTATGCAAAACCGTTTCGTCGAATAACAAATTATAATTTTCGTTCACCTTTATTTTCCTACGCGCAGATTTAAATGCAGACGGTTTACAATCTTCGCCCCTCTGGCCGTCGCCCGTCGGTTTTTCTCACATCGATGCGTTATCAAAGACTTTATCAATTTATTAAAACCCACCGCGTGGAGATCAGTGCAAACGCGGGATATAATCGTCACGGGACGAGTGTAAGGCTTGAGAAAAGTTCGAGGACAGTCATTTAAATTTTGCAGTCGAAAAAGCTCGCCCGGGGCCAACCCTCTTTTCGGTCCGTTTTATTTTCCAACGCCGGTGGAGCTTATTTTTCGCGCGTTCTCGAGTTCCTGCGATTTCGTCGGACGAGAGTGAGTCGATTTTAGGGAACACGGCCAATTTCCAGGCACCGGAGTGCCGGTGAGTACTGCAAGCACGCATCGACCTCCCCGTCTCTCTCTCTTGAGTTTAGACCCGGGTGAAACAATGCGCGTGCGTCGCATCGCGTGGAAATTGGCCTGGAAACTTTTCGGATGCTCTCAAGAGAGCGAACGAGACAGATAAGCACGGGCATCAGCGTAGTATCGCGAGCCCTTCTCGAGCGGAACGCGCGTATTTTCGTACCGTAGTTTCACGCCCTGACGAGCTGCCGTTGGACTGCTACTCTCCGCTTCTTATGGTCGATACTCAACTCAGATTTCGGATTACCTTCCGCCTGCTCTTTTTACTTTTAAATCGCCGATAGATTTCATAAAAGCAATTTCGTTTATCCTCTTCTAGCGGGTATAAAAACTTGGCGCTACACGAATCTCTCGGATTTTCTTGCTGAGGCCACGTTACGGGAGTTAAGTAACTTGCACTGCACGCAATAATGCACGGAAACTTCCGTTCAAACAACTGGATTATTAAAGTCCTTTTGTCTCGACGAGATAATTTCGGATTTGCATAGGAATCGCCGCGAGAACTTCTTAAATTCCTCTGAGACTCGCGATAAAGGGATTCGACGACAACATCGTCGACCGAGTTTTTCCCGTTTTCTAAAGAACTTTCCTCATCGACAAGCTAAAGCAAAGCTACTTGGGTCGCCGAAAACAATCTTTGCTTCGTTTCTTACAAGTTTCGCAACGATTTCCCTATGAAGCAGCAGCTCCTACCGCGAAACACGACGCACGTTTTAACGTGCACCAAATTTTTATTCGCTCCGTAACCAAATAAATGTCGTTCGCAACGTGCAAATGAATTCATTTTCGATTCACTTCGACCTAAGTAGATGCGGATACTACGTTTCCGTTTGAAATACATTTTTACGTACAAAGAATACCCCCCAGCCTGCATACAATTTAACATTTAATTCGACGTTTTAATTCAATGATCTCCCGTTTGCTTCGCGATGCCTGTTAGCGATAAGACAGAAATTGATGAAAGACGATTTATACCGGCCCGCTGTTTGTTTTCAATTCCTCGATTCCGTTGCTTTCGAAAGCAGCGGGAATATTTCACCCCCCTCAGCCTCCAGGTTTTCCTCATTTAATTTCAGCAGAACGTTTCCGGTACTGGATGCGAGCGATCAGTTTCATTTCCCGCCGCGCAACGGTACCATCCTCCGCCTTTCTTACCCTTCTTCCTTTGCATCCCTCGTCGCCTTTTTTTCCCGCCCGCGCTACAATTTGTTTTATAATTAACGAGCCGGGGCAATGCAGAAATTTCGTGCGCGCACAGGCAAATTTTATTAGGCGAACGAAAAGTTTCTGTTCGCCGTAACTTCGAATAATCGTATCGTAAATAAACTTATTTGCGAGCGAATTCCTTTATTCCATTCCCTACCACCCCTCCGCACTCCTTTTTTATTTTACCCCGCTGTTTGCCGGCCACGCCCATCCGTTTGGTAAACAACTTCGTTTACCGCTCGTAAAAGCAGATATTGCGGATTTTTCTAAGACCACGAGAATCAAATGAAGAAACATGATTTTCGAATATTTTTCAACGGCGATCGTTCGGAGCAGATATTTTCGGCGGGCGAAAAGAGGTAATTCCCGGAGAAATCGATCCGTCAAAGAGATCAGCGGCCGTGCAGAAATTGTACATATTTCCGGGTAGCGATAAAAAAACTGCGACACGCGAAATATTGGCGAAATTGCTGGTTTCGGCAACGCGATTTCGATCGGTAAAACTGTACACGCGGCCCCGCCGGTGTAACTCGATTTTCGTCCCGCGAAACGAACCCCGGGCCTTTGTCGAGGAAAACGTCCTGTGCCACCGCAACGCACCCCGTTTGCGACCGGAACTCGATTTCGACTCGAAACGTTTAGCACAGCCTTGATCAAATGTTCCCCGTCCCGCGACAACGCTAATACCGTATTAATTCCGAAACGTTCGAGCGTTCTTTGAAACGGCGCGATCGATAACCCGACGGATTTTCAGCGTACGAAAATTTGCTGACTGTATAATGGCTAATGGAAAGTCGTGAAAGACCCATTGGAAATCAGATTTCAAAGGAGGACAGCTGAGCGGAAGAGTGAACATTATCGCGTGACGAATTAACTTCGCCCGGAGTCAACGAGTTAAACTCTCGCGCGTTAAACGTCCGACACGTTCGTGCCGGGTAAAATTCGTCGATCGATCGGCAAACATACGGCGGCGGCAGCGGCAGCGGCGGCGTTTCCTGATGGAAACGTTTCATCGGCCGAATGGAAACGGAAACGGGCAGCGAGCGTGACGTCGCTGATAAACCACCGATACGATGCGTCCCGAGACACACCCCGAAAAGATTAATCCCGTGCTCCGTTCTACCGTTAATAACCTAAACGAGTCCTATGTCGTTCTCGATGCGCGTCGCGTATCGGTAAAAACAATAAGCCACATTTTCTGATCAGATCCTTTAACCCATGAGTTTCCTATTTTCCTTTCCGTAGCGTAGCTCCGATCCTCGTGATCGAGAAAATAATTGTTTGTCGCGAGTTCGGCGAATATCTGTTTCACGCACTCGATCGTATTGTACTTAAAAAAGTTTCGCCAGCTTTTTAAGGAGTTACTTCGGTGAAGGGTCACTTGTTGCGAGTTCAAAGACTGTTTTTAAAGCGGCCAAGATTTTTAGGAGCCTTGCTCACCTCGTTCCTATTTTTTTTTATCTCTTTCCCCCCTTACTCCTCTTTGTTCTTTAGAAAGTTATCCGGCCGCTCTTGTAATCTGTTTTCTATTGTTCCGAGCTTCGCCCGATTTTCAACGATATCCTGATCCTTGCAAGTTCATCGTGTAAAAACAAAAAAGGAACACAAGTTCTTTTATCATTGTCCGATGTTTACGTTCTCCGTTTCAGTTGATTATAATGCGAAATCTGTTTTAAAAAGAAACTCAGACGTTCTTGAACAAGCTCTTACCTCGTCTTGGAAAAAAGGGACTTTATCCCCTGCGTCTCGCGAATAATTTTCTGGCTTCTGTATTTAGACCGAAAATGTTAAGTTTGGCGGCACGGTTTATTTGGTTCAATTATTCGAAGCGACAGCTCGACGATACAAGGGATTGAAATTCGCGCGGGGAAAAATGAAATATTGATAGATCAGGACTTGATAATGTCAGTGCGACCCCGGCTCAAAGTGAATATCGATCAGGCTAGCCGATTCGGTTTTCCTTATTAACCCAATTAAATCCCTGCGCCGGTCTCTCGGTCGGAATGCAAATCTTGTCATCGTTCCAAGGGAAACAGGTCGATGACGAGCCCCGCCGAACAAATCCGGAAGAACTAATTTACCTTCACGGTGGATGCTTACCTGAAACAGAAATCAAAATGCACCGTCAATATCAATTGGCGCGAAGAAGTTATCTATGCGAAAGGTTGTATACAATAAAACAAGTTCAATAGTAGCTCTCTTTTCATATCAACTGTCCTGCTCGCTTTATTATTTTATACATGTTAAAGGATTTTCAATCTATGAAATAAATAAATAATTAAATTTTTCATCCCTTTCCCAAGCTAAATATCTCACGCCATAATTTCATGCTGAGAATTATTTCGGTTCGAAACGACGCGCATCGTTTCTGTTTTTTTTTCCGCCAGGCGCACCTGAGCCTTCCATAGCGAACTAATCGCCAAAACGGATAAGCAGACGCCGGTTCGAACACTCCGGTGATTGAACCGAGTAAGCTAATGATTAACCGAAATCGGTTGAACGATTTTTAGAGTACTACCGAGTGTCTAAAAATTCGACGAGACTTCACCTTTTTGGCAGCGCACACGGTTTCGTTTTTGGCTGCACGCGGATCGATACGCGCACCGCTGCATGGCCAGGAGCAGATAGATACGCGAAGGAAAATGTCTAATCGCGAGCCGCACCCACGTTTTGGCACGTTCCCCGATTCCCTGGCCTCAGCTCTCGCTATTCCACGTACTCCTCTGTTCCACGCTTCTTTTCCTCTTTTTCCCCACCACCGGTTGGTCCTTTATTAACCCTTTGAGGGCGACCGTACGCCGTATAACCGATCCGGTTGCTCGTCTCTCCGCCCCGGCAGTTTCCGACTGTCGCTCTCGGCTCTGCTATCGCTTTCTCAAAGCCCTGTGAATTTTTTTTAACTCGCTCGCTCGCTCGCCGTGCCATCGACCTAAACCACTTGCCAGTAAATACCGAACTCGTACTACTTCCACGGCTACTTTTAGCTTTTTATTCCGCTGATCAACACTGGCCTTCGACGAATAAATTACAAGCCAATATAAATAAATGTTCCGATACCGGGATATCTGGTCTTCGATGTTGCAGTGCGTTACAAAAATAATGTTACGTACAACAGGATCGAAGTTACGTTAGCGTTGAATCTGACATGAAAATATACATCGTTACATTACGTCTACACATATAAAAATCCTTCTTTTTGTAACTAATATTTACCGGGTCTGTTATTTAATTATGCGGTCGTATCGAGACGATCTAAATTTAATATCGCGCGGTGGAAATAAAAAGGTATGGAAAAGATTGAAAAAGGAGTAACGAAAGCAGAGCGGCGGTGTAGAAAATCGCTGGTCGTAATCCAAAGATCCATTTCCCTTATTACACAGTTCCGGCTGCGCGAAAGTGGAAAACAATTCCCGGCGTGAAATGCTCCATAACACGCGCGCAGGTTCACAAAGCCGGAACTACGGTATCTCGCGAGACGCTCCGCGCGGAGCACACAGCGAGCGTTTTGCAAGCGGAAATGTTATCGGACGCGAGCGCCCTGACACACGTGTGCGAACCGTTTGATGTTTAAGCAGCTGATTGTAATTGCCCGTGCGCGCAGTCGGCGAAACGTTTGATCTCCTTGTTCGCACCGCCGAGTCGAAAGGGTGCCTGCCGCTGCGTAGTCCCGAGTACGCGTTTCACGCAACAAGACCTATATTTCAAAGAATCTTTTCAAGAATCAATCCCTGTTACTCAACGAAAAAGTACTTCTTTTTTTTTATAGTAATTCGTATTGAATTCCTTGTAACAGGTAGAAGCTAAACGAGGTAGAAGCATTAATCATGCTTTAATTCTTCGTTCTATCGCGATTATGAAGTTTCGAATGGAGCATGCCGAAGTTTCCTGAGGTCGGCTGTCGTCCCCAGCAAATTGCACGTCAGGCCACAATGAAGCGCAGAAAAAGATATGTAAGAAACGCGTGCGACTGGCGAAACGAGACGGAAACGACACCGACCGAGTGCGAACATTTACAAGTAGTCCCGATTTTCCAAGACCGATTGTGACGTCAATCCCGTCGGCGACAACACGATTTTCACGTTTTAATCGCGATTCGATCCGTTCCACGCGAGCGCCCTCCTTGATTAACTCCCATTCGATTATACCGGCTTCAAGGACTCCGAAATAATCGAATGCGACAAAAAATGTACAAACACTTACCGAATTCGGTAAAGGAAGACGATCGCGGCGCGATGAAAAATTGATTTTCCATTTGCAATTAAGTACTAGTTCTCCGACGTGTGATTAAGAATCGATTTCCTATACTCAATCAAAGGCTTTCTGCATTCGAATAAAAATTGGTATTCTTTTGCGACAATTGAGTTGTTCGTTTTCGTTTCGAATAATCGAATTCTCGTTATTTCTAAATAAGGACGGGCGCAAAGGAAACTGAACTATTTCAATTATTTATTCAATTTCGAAAGGTAGAGATCTTTCTATGTGAAACAGTGTCAGCGACGCGCGCAGTAGTAAAGGGAAACGACTAGCCAGACCGTTGAAACGACTCTTTGAATGATCCTGTAAAGCGAGACACGAGGTTGAAAACGCTTTCAAGACGATTCCTCGAGATTTATGAATCTCCGTTAACGTTCCTTGCCAGATGAGACACGCGGATTCTAGTGGTCCTAACATTTTCAAACCGTCGGAATCGTTCAATTATTTCCCATCGAGGACCCGCGACGTTCCACGCGAAACGAATAGCGCAAACTAATACTAATTAACAGTTCGTTTGATGGGCCATCGGACAAAAGTTAATTCGCCGTAAAAGAGCAAACATCGGGCATCCTTGGTAAGCGAGTTCATTGCGCTCCCACCTATCGGGTCGTCGTGCACGAGTTTATTCTTCGCAGGATGTCGATTCAGCGTCGCATCGGGTGTAACTGGTAAATTAGCTTCCAGGCAGGTCCGCGGGAAATTTATCGGACCGTAGTTACGGCCCGGCAAATTGGTCCCCGCGCGTGATTGGTCAATTAAACCCACGTTTATGATCAACGGAAATTGCAATCCGAATTTTGGCTTATCCAAGGACCGGCGCGCTGTTTTATAGAATCCTTTGAAGGGTCGGTTGCTTTTTTTTTTAGAAAAACGGCTAGCTCGATGATGACAAACTAATTTATCACGATCGACGTAGTTTTACTTAAGCGACGAACACCCCGATCAAATACAGGATGATGTATAAAAAAGGATCAGTCACCTAACGTTTGCACCTCAAATATCTCTTCTATTTTTAAAGATCAAGTCAAACGTCTTAAGGACAAAGTTCAGTGACTTTGTTATATTTTCAGATATAAAGTATCTTCAATTATACGTAATACGATCGCGTGCGGAACTACGATGACTAATAAAGTTGCTGGAGTTTCAATTTAAGACCTATTGTATGTAACTCCAAATATTCAACATCGATTTGGAAGCCGAATTGCAAGCATTTTCATCTGACGCTGTAATGTTAATTATCACCAGGCTGTCAGCGACAATTTCCAGGCTCGAGGTCCTCGTGATAAAATAACCGAGCCATGTTTAATCAGCTATAATTCCTCTTCGACTAGCAAGGATGCGCGTATAAGGATGTGGGAGTACATATGTAATATGAGTCGATTAATGCGGCAATTGTGGGCAGGTCGAGTATTCGAATTAAACAATTCGCTACGAACGGCCGGTATCGATTATCGATTAACGCCACGGCTACAATGTGTACTTGTATCCCGAATTGATCGACCATGCACACTGCTGCGGAATTGGACAAACAAATACGGCTAAAGGTGTTTGATTGAATTAGATACAGGGACCTAAATAAACTTTGCAGCTCGTAAAGTCAAAATTTTCGCCCTCGGCAAATACCCGCGGGGCACGCGCGTGTATGTGAGTATGTACACAGAACCAAGTTTCTGCTATAATTACATCGTGTATTATTGCATCGCTCCACGTCGTCCAGCCTAATTACTAATTAATTCCTATAAGGAACAAGAGTAATTTATTCGACGATACAAACAACCACACGTCGTGCAATTACAAGCATAAGACTATCAACCACCATTGGTTAATACAAAGAAATTAATCAATTCATGTCACGGGTATTGGTACCTAGAGCGAACTGACTTATCGAGCAATAATCCATGTTTATCGTAGTCGCTAGTGACCTTTCCATTTTGCGACTCTAAATAATAAATTAAAAAAAAAAAAAAAACAGAATAATTTGTTCGTGTACAAAGTGTCGGTATATTTTTCACGAGAAGGTTCTCCTTCGGATATGAATACTTTATACCGTCGCCTCTTGGAAAAGTAGCTCTGTAATGGATTTCCCTCCGTGCTAAACGACTCGGAGGGAACAGGATGAACGACGTCGATACCGTTGCAATTTTTAATAACCCGGGTTAGTCGGCTCAAAGGCACCGGGCGAGAGTCGCTCGAAACACGGGCCGAAGGATCGGCGGAGTAAGATCGATCTTCCCCGGCGGATCGAAGGGCACAGGGGTATAGCCGTAGGAACAACCGGCGCGCGGTCCAAAAGCGAAAACGCGTTCTTTTTTTGTCGTTACCTCCGGCAAGATCGATAACGACTGTTTTATATCGACGACTAGGACGACGACGGGTACGAGGACTGGAGCGACGCGGTCGGCCGTCCAGGAATCGTTTGTCAACGTCCAATCAACGTCGCGCGGAGATAAGCGAGCGAAAAAAGCTGAAGGAAAAACGGCTGGCCCGGTTCCGTCTCTACTCCTTTTTTTCTCTCCACCCCCGCTGCCACCCCCCGCCGTAGCCAGCCACTTCTTTAAAGAGAACTAACCCGCCCTTTCTCACCGCCATCCCATCAACTCCTCCTCTGCCTTTCTCTCTTCGGTCCGCGCTCCTCGAAAGTCGATGTACGCGGCTAATCTCGACGTCGTTCC